>ML365019.1:0-36242 GCA_005239505.1 Nicotiana paniculata | reverse complement strand
TTAAAGCACATAAAATGCGAGGTATATAATGCTTAAAATCATGAATTTTAGCCACACATCAATGTAAACAATGTCGAATTTGCTCAGTAGGATTTGCCACTTGGCTAGCTTGCTAGTAGGCATACGCTTTTGAAAGATGTACTTTAATGGATCCATCCTTGATATGAGATATATTGTGTAGGCACAGAAGTAATGCCTCAGCTTTTGGGCGACCCAAGTTAGAGCACAACAGGTATGCTCTAATAGAGAATACAGGGCCTCATATGGAGTGAATTTCTTGATGAGGTAATAAATAGCTTGTTCATTCCTTCATGTTTCATCGTCCTGCCCCAAAACGCAGCCGAAAGCTCCATCTAACACTACAAGATAGAGTAACAAAGGTCTGTCTGGCTCGGGCGGTACTAGGACTGGCGGTGTTGACAAATATTCCTTGATTCTGTCAAAAGCCTTTTGACAATCATCGGTCCACTCGGTCACATCATCCTTCTTCAGCATCTTAAAGATTGGCTCACAGATGACTGTAGACTGTGCTATAAACCGACTGATGTAATTAAGCCTCCCCAAGAAACTCATCACATCTTTCTTATTCCTTGGTGGTGGTAGCTCTTGAATGACTTTGACTTTTGACGGATCCAATTCTATTCCCCGGTGGATTACAATAAATCCCAGCAACTTCCCAGCAGGAACCCCGAATGCACACTTCGCGGGGTTTAGCTTCAGATTGTATTTTCGCAATCTATTGAAGAACTTCCCCAAATTCTCCATGTGATCAGCAGTTTTCTTTGATCTGATAATGACATCATCCACGTACACCTCGATCTCTTTATGAATCATGTCATGGAATATGGTGGTCATGGCCCTCATGTAGGTGACCCCTGCATTCTTTAGGCCGAATGGCATCATTTTCTAACAATACACTCCCCACGGCATAATGAATGCCGTTTTCTCAGCATCTTCCTCATCCATCCAAATCTGGTGATAAACAGCGAAGCAATCCACGAAAGGCTGTAATTCATGCTTGGTGCAGTTATCAATCAGAATGTTATTTGGCAAGGGGAAGTCGTCTTTTGTACTGGCCCGGTTGAGATCCCGGTAGTCGACGCAGACTCTGACCTTCNTTCAAACTCATGTCGGGTTTGAACTTTCTGAGCTTTTGTTTCACCGGTGGACACATTGGATTGGTTGGCAGTTTGTGAGCCACAATAGACGTACTTAGACCAGTCATGTCATCATACGACCACGCAAATACGTCCCCATACTCTTTTAGAAACTCTATTATTCTTTCTTTTCTGGTGGCGACAGATGAATGCTGATGCGAGTCTCCTTGACGTTTTCTGAATCTCCCAGGTTGATAACTTCAGTCTCATCCAGGTTGGACTTAGGTCTGTTCTCAAAGTTCTCAACTTCTTTGACAATCTCATGAGGTATGTCGTCTTCATCTGAATCAATCCGTTTGCTGCGTTGTCTCATTGCATGTCACAGTCATCGGTTCATCAAGACAAGAAATAGTAATGCTGTATAAATAAATTAATGAGAGAAAATAATAGCAATAAATATCGGATTCGTAAGAGAAATTTAGAAGATGCTTTTGATGAATTGAATAACTGTTTTGAACATTGAAGATCTTATTGCAGAAATTGAAGAATGCAGGAAAAGGAAAATAATTTAGTAAATAAAATAATAAATAATGCTTGTTTTAGCCTTGCTACCCCGAGGCTCGTCGGGCTTTGGTCGTCTTGATAGACCAGTTCTTGAGATATGTCCCCTTGATGACAGTCTGTATGGAAGGGCCTTCCTCCCCGTCCTCCTCGACAACAACACATCAATCCATATCTTCGTCCTCTAGGAACAAACTCCTCATTGCTGCAAGTGCTTCTTCCTCGTCTGAACCGTAAATAGTGTCGGCCTGCTTGAATGTCTGCTTAAGATGAGGTATCGGCTGCTCCAAAGGGTAATAGGGACCACGCCAAGGTGGCGACCAGTCGTTGAATTCCTGCCAAGTGTACTCACACCCCAAACCGAAAGTGGTGCCATGTTCTTGAGCTTTATGGGCTTCGTGATCCCTTGGAGGTTCTTGCCGAGCCTTTTGCCTGGATCATATCCTCTCCAGTTCAGGATGATCTCAATCTTGTTGTCCCATCACTTGTCCTTGTCGATAGCATTGACCCGTTCAATGTGGTGGTAAGTTCCCCCGCCTATCTTCCTTTATCCGTCAATCACCGGAATAATTTGACGACTATAAATGGGGTTGCTACCGTCACCATGAATAATCACCTCTTGGTGGTTCCACTCGAATTTTACCGCTTGATGTTGCGTTGATTCTACGACTCCAGCAGCATGAATCCAGGGTCGTCCCAACAATAGGTTGTAGGATGCTGGCACATCTATAACCTGGAAATCCACTTCGAACCAAGTCGGTCCCATCTGTAGACATAGACTGATCTCCCCCATGGTGGACCTCTGAGAACCGTAAAAGTCTTTCACATTGATCGCTCCATCCCTTATCTCATATAGCCCTTTACCCAATTTCTTGAGTGTTATCAAGGGACAGATATTAAGACTGGAACCTCCATCGATCAAGATTCTTGTGATGAAATGATCTTCGTATTGCTCGGTGATGTGCAGCGCTTTGTTGTGCCCCAATCCTTCAGGTGGTAGCTAGTCCTCATGAAAAGTGATTTTATGACTCTCCAGTACCTGGCCTACCATATTGGCCATTTCCCCGCTAGTGATGTTGTTTGGCACATATGCTTCACTCAACACTTTCAACAAAGCATTTCTGTATGTTTCAGAATTCTGCAACAGAGAGAGGATGGATACCTGTGTCGGTGTCTTGTTTAGATGGTCGATGAATGAATACTCCTTAGCATGTACCTTTCTCTAAAGGTCATCGGGACCTATTTCGATAAGGGGAGGCCGGTTGGCAGCTTGCTTTCTTGACTCGGCTAGATGCTCAGGGGTGTAGACCCTACAGTTCTTGTCATACCCTGTGCTGCGACTGCTTCCTCAAACCTGAACTTGCCTTTCCTTCTCGCCTCGGTAGCGTTTGAATAGAAGGGTGGCGTGGTTGACATTGCCACCGGAATTGGTGCATCCATCCTTACTTCAAACAGAATGTGTATTCGGGGTGGCAAGACTGTGACCTCGAATGATGCTGGTGCATTTGTTGGAGATACAAACTCAACTTTAATTGGCACTGCTGACTTTGTAGGTGCCACTGCTTCAAACTCAAATGGTATAGACATATTCAACTCAGCGGCCTCAGATGGTTGAATCTGGACTATGATCGGTTTGAGAGTGACTGCAGGTTTCTTTGGGTTATCGCCTTCTGCGATCAAGCCGATTGATCCCTCGGGATCCCAATCATCTTCTATTTCAATCATATGGATACCTCCACCGTTATGGTCTGGCCGAGGATTGTCGCAGACGTTTGGAGCAGGGTCTTTTTCCACAATAATCTTGTTATCAATGAGAGCCTGTATTTTGTCCTTCAGAGAGCGGCATTCTTCGATGGTGTGTCCTTTCATGCTGGAATAGTATGCACAGGATTTGTTTGGTTTAACCCACTGAGAAAGGTTCTCAGGGGTGGAAACAGGGATTTGTACGACATAACCAGCGGCTTTGAGCTTCTCATACAGTTGGTCAATGGGCTCGGCTATGGCAGTGTATTGCTTTGGAGGGCGGCGATCAAAATTGGGACGAGGTCTAGGGAGGTTTTGGCGTGCAGGGGGTGATTGGTAATGGGATGGCTGGGAATTATATGTGTGGTAGACAGGAGCGGGTTGTGAATATCTGGGCGAAGCAGGTTGATATGTGGGTGGTGGAGCTTGGTAGGAAGGTGGTGGAGCTTGGTAATTTGGTGAGGGTGCTTGGTAATTCGGGGTTGGATGGTATGTGAGTGGAGGTGTTGGATAGGTTTGGTATTTGAGTGGGGACTTGGCTCTTTGTGCAACCATTACGGCTCCCACGTCTCTCTTCTTAGACACACCACCGGACTGTAGAGCCTTGTTAGTGGCTTTCAAGGCTTCAAAATTTGTAACCATACCGCTTTTATTACCTTCTTCAATCCGCTCACCCAATTTGATGATGTCATAGAACTTGTGGCCCTCAACCATCATTAACTGTTCATAATACTGCGGGTCCTGATCCCGAACAAAGAACTTGTTCATATGTTCTTCCTCTGGAGAAGGTCTGACTTTAGCGGCTTCGGACCTCCAGCGAGTAGCATACTCGCAAAAGGTTTCTATAGGTTTCTTCTTCAAATTTTGAATGTAGAACACATCTGGTGCGTTCTCTGTGTTGAATCTAAACCTATCCATAAAATCAGATGCCATGCTTACCCAATTTGACCATTTCTTGGGGTCTTGGCTGATGTACCAAGACAATGCGTATCCCTTCAAACTCCTCATGAACAGCTTCATGCGGATTCTTTCATCCTTTCCCACTCCAACCAGTTTGTCGCAATAGGTCCTCAGATGGATTCTCGGATCACCAGTACCGTCAAACATTTCGAACTTTGGAGGTTTGTACCCCTCGGGCAGTTCGACATCAGGTTGGATACAAAGGTCTTCATAATTCAATCCTTCAATTCCCTTGGTTCCGTCAACACCCTAGACTCAGCTGGTCAGTTTCCTAAGCTCCTCGGCCAGGTTCCTAATAAGTAAATCCTTTTCGTCAAACCCGGATGCCTGTGGGATAGGCGGAGTGGAGTGGGTCACGGTTTCCACATAGATGGGATTGTTATAGGTGTGGAAATGGTCCTTTGTGGGGTTTTGAGGTTCTGGGAGGAGTAGTGGAGTGTTATTTGAGGTGTGGCAAGCATTGCACTGTGTCAGGAGAGTTCGGTTCTTTGGGGGAGTTGCGTGATGGTGAGGTGCGGGATGATTTTGTTGTCTTGGGATATTTTGTGGAGGTGCAGGGTTTTGAGCATTTGGAAGGTTGACATCGGGGACGTTGAGGGAAAATGACAAGTTGGCCAGATTTCGGAATTGATCGAGTTCTTCCTGAAACTTCAGCAATTTCTGTTCAAGTGGTGACATGTTCTCATGCAGGACTTGAATACCTCGGCCGTCAGTGGCCTCTACCCGTTCAATCATATTCTCCTTTTTGGTGCCCCTGGACTCTTCCATCTTACTTTTTCCTTTGTCTTTGCCCTTAGGAGGACTAGGAGGAGAAGTAGGCGGAGGGCCCTTGGATTTGGTGCGATAGGCTGATGATGCCAGAATGCACGAACTAACCTTTGAGGAGGGGAGTAAGAAAAGTAAAAACAAAAGATAACCAAGTCAGTGAGGATTATGAAAAGAATATTGCGGTATTTAAACACATAATGCGGAAATGTAAAGCGCGTCCTAAGTTGGGAACCTCTTTGTGCCCGAGGTAGGCCTAGCGACAAATTGATTCGGAGAACTTAAAATGCTAAATGCCTCATTTTATTGATAAGAAAAATTGACAAATCCCAAAACGATAGACGAAAAATAAAAGTCACTAATGGCCGTTGGCCTTTATTACATTGATATAAAAATAAAGACACCCCTATCTACTTGGTCCCAGAAGGACCTTCCCCAGACTCGACATTATTGCTTTCCTTGTACAGTTTTCCCAGCTCGCGAAGTCCCAGCAACAGGTAGGTTCTGGCTAGGTATCCCCCTGCAGCTCCCTCAGCCTTTTGAAAATCTTCAACTCTTTTGATGAAATTTTCTTCCAGCTCGACTATACCTCGTTCCAAGTACCCCAGCCTCTTTTTGGCGTTGATAGCCATGTCTTTCCATTCCTCGGTCAGTTTTTTGTTGGACTCATGTATCTTGTAGTGGTCATCCTCACTTTCTCGGATCCTTTTGCGCAGTTGGTTGTATTTGACATGTGCCTCGGCCCTTTCATCTATAACCCTGTGACCTCGGACGTACCCCGGCTTGCTCTGACCACCCATATCCTCTTCTAAACAACCAAGATAGAAAGGGTTACAACCGGCATGATACCTTTCTGGCTCGATGATGTCTTTCTCAAGTATAACGTTGCAGTGCCACAGGTGATGAGCTTGGCACTTGTGAGGACTGTCATTATTTTGAAAATCATCTCGAAGATGGCTCATCTTCTCTACCCTAGGGATAACTTACTTCCTTCCTGCTTGCCTCATTAACTAGAAGAGGGACGTAAGTCCCCCTTAGACCAATCAGTATCAGAAATGATGCGTCTCGGGATCGAATGATGAACTCATCCGTTGGAAACTGTTCAAACATCCATTGAACCGTTCTTCAGTCAAGTTATCAAAATCCTCAACCCATCCCTCAGCATTTTCAGGCTGAGCGAACATGTCAGGGATATAATTCATTCGCTTTGGGTGATGGAAAATGATGTGGTCATCCCACATTCTGCGGTGAATGTCCTGTCGATATTCGCCTTTTTGGAGATGCTCCATGAGCCAGAGTTGAAGTAATAAATTGCAACCTTCGAAATGCTTTGCTCCTTGTTGACACCTTTCTAAGGCCCGATATATGTCTGCAACGATCATGGGCACAATGCTGAAATCTTTCCCATTTACCCCTTCCATTATGGTCTTAGTTACCATGGCTAGCCTGGTATGGATCCTTTCCTTGTTCATCGGGAACACGATCAAACCCAAAAAGCAAACCATAAACACGAACACTCGGTGATGGACGTGTCCCAGGGAGGTGATAGCAAACTCGTCATGGTAGGTACGGTATGATTTGTTGTAGCCATACCTTTCATACAAGTAGTCGAAAGTAATGTACGAATCCTCCAAACACACCAATTTCGCGTCCTTTATTAGACCCATCATTTTGAGGAAACTTTTGCCTGTGCGGTTCTCAGGCATCAACAACCCTGTAGTTTCCCATACTAGGTTAGCCAGCCCTCCTATATCTTCTATCAAAGGCGCCATTTCGATGTTCCCAAAGCGGGATACGGACCTTTCACGATCCCAGAACAAGGTAGTAGCCTCTATTATCATTTTGTTAGGCTGGATTTCCAGGAGAGATGGTAGGTTACCCAAGTGTTTCCTGACGATAGCTTTGTTTCTAGAGTGCAAATCCTCCCACCAACTCAACAGACTTGGGTGGAAATTGGAGACAATGCCGAATCTGGGGACTTCGTGCCTCATTGTTTATGCAAAGCAAATAAAGTTAGGCCCTTACCCCCGCCGGACTCGACTATTTATCGTCAATAATTAACAGGAAGCATTTAGTTCTCCAAATAAATGCACAGAACGTGAGGGAGTCCATTTGGGATTAGGGAAACATGGTGGACTTTTGGATAAGGCTATCTTAAAAGCTATTGTGCGGATGACACTTTAGCTTAACTAGGTTTGACCATGATGCATGCAATAGTGTTATGGGGTTTTATACCGGTACCCTTGAGCGGAAAACTCAAGGGGGAAAGGAACGGAACCGTCAAATGCACCGCTGATCGACTAGTTTTACCGCAAATAAGCCTTTCCCAATTTAGTGGGTGATAATATAGGAAGGGCGCAACCACTCATCAAGCGTTGCTATAGTTTTTTTTTGGCATGAGTGGAGTATGAATGTTGAGCATGATTTATGCAATAAGTATTAAAACAAGTTGTCACGTATTTGCACATTAAAGAAAGCGGTAAAAATGGTAGTAATGATTTAAATCAGTTACAAAAGGAAACAAAGAGACATGTAAGTTTCGTTTTTGAAGAAAAATAAATACCCGAAGTAAACAATTAATTGCATGTAAAGGGAGTAGTAAAGGGTGCAAGTATTTAAAATAAAGGCACAAATTCACGAAACAATTTGAAATGGTAAAAGCCTGGATATCCCCAGCAGAGGCGCCATGCTGTCGCGCCCCCCTTTTTTTCCTCGCGAAGATCGGGTTTATGACATTGGTTGGGACAACTCGTTCCTTTTGGGAAAGGGGTTTGCATATTTTGAAGAGTCTCCACCTAACGATTTTAACGGTGCGTTAGGGCACCTAAAGGGTTCAATTATAACTAAGTTGCTAACCAGAGTTTTGGTCAAGGACTTGAAATAATCCTAAGGGGAAGGTGTTAGGCACCCTCAGGATCCACAAGTGTGGTTCCTGACCAAATAATTTCGTGAATTTGTACAACTAGCAAATAACAAGTAAAGGCTCAAATAAGAGGGGATTTAAGTCTTAAGCATGTAGACGTTTAGAAAACAGTAAAGAAGATTAGCTTTTGAAAAGGAATTACGAGCTAGCATATAAAGGTGTCCTAGGTTTATCATAATATGGATCACATCAATGCTGACAGTTAAACATGATCACAAAGACAGTTTTAATTTATCTTTTTTAAGTTAATTACCTAAGGCTTGCCTAAGTGTTGGATAACATGCAACAATTATTCAGATTTGTTAATGACTCTAGGTTGTTTGTAACTAATAACATGCGATTCTAGGTGTGAAGACGTACAAAGACTAATTACCAGTTGCTGAGAACAGGGGACTGTTCTGTGTTTAGACTAAATGCAATTAAATAGATATGATCCTATAGCATGATATCTAATGCAGCATGATGCATAATAACTTAAACAGGATTTCTAAATGCACATTGAATCATAGCATTATGCACAGTTTCAGGAATAGCATAGATGACATATTTTAATCGGTTCTTACCTAAAATAGGATCTCTAAGTGTATAGCATGATGAGACGTGATTGCAGTTTGTTTATCCTAGGACAGTACTTCTAGTGAAATTTCAGAACATGGGTAGAATCACGCAATAGCAACTTATTTTATGATTTTTCCTATAGGCAGGATTTCTAAGCGTAGATGAGATGTTTAATACACATACATCCTAAATATCATGATATCTAATGCATGGCATGGTGTACCTAAACATGGTTGATATTGCACATAGAGAGATAATAAACCTAGAAACGTGGTCTCTACCCTTAGTTATACTACAACATGCATATCACCTACCCATTTTCACTATCCGACCCCAGAGTTGTTTACAATTAATTATTACAGGCCATTGAATACGAATTACACAACTGAAATAGAAGGAAAATAAGAAGTTAACTATAGGGACCCTACAGAATAGGCTCAAGTCTCCAGGTCCTCAATGCCAGGTATTATTTCACAACCTTCTCATAATCCGGGTGTGTCAGAGTTCCCTAAGGACCTCAAGGGCTCCGGGGCAGTGCTCACACCCAGATTTCATAGCCAAAATAGAGCAAGTGCAGTGTGGAATAGCCACCCTCTGTGTGACAAAGTTCAGAGGGAGCTCAAGGGTCCCAAGGCAATGCTCACACAGAAGGGGCAGAACCTAGATTTCTAAGAGTATATATGAGAGTGCTTTTTATTTTTTAGAAGTGTTTAAGTGAGAAAACAGTTTTGAGAAAAGGGTAAGTAAGAAAAACAGTTTTGAAGAGGGAAACTTGATTGGAATAAAAGTTCAACATCACACAAAGGACCAGGGATAGTCCAACAACCACAAACAGGAGTAATGGGATTTGAGGGACAAATACAGAGCATGTGACGGAAAACATGTAGCAGGCAGACACACATATAGGCATGCAATCAGGAGCTCCTAAAGGTTCAGAGGATTAGGGGTACAGTAAAGTACTAGGTTAGATTAAAACCAAAACAACTAAGACCATGATTAAACTAATGTACGAGTCATAGGCATGAAGATTCACATAAGAAGCAGGTGCTAAGTATACAGAAACATGGTGGTCATAAACAAGGAAAGCCTAACTTAACATGCAGAGGGGAGTTTAGGATCCTAGATACATGTTGAATAATAAGTAAAAGCAAATTAGAAACACACTGAATTACAAGAGTAATAGAAACATGTTGGTTTGAGGACTGAAAACTAAATTAGAACATACCAGTGAAGTGAAGAAATCAGTAACACAAACAGGAAGTAGGAGATGCACAATAGTTAGCCTTGGCTTGCAGCCAACTAACTTAGAATAGCAGTAACTAGCACAGGAGAGATAGAGAGCAGAGAGTTTTTTTTAACTATGAGAGAGAGATTTGAACAGATCAATTCGTATCTTTTAAAAAAAATAAGAGACCGGGGTCTATATAGCTTTTAAAATAGTAGTAAATAAGGTGCAAATTAAAGTCAGACAACAATTAAGGGAATAATAATCAATCAGTTTAAGTACTTCCTCTACTTAAGGGGTTAACTTTCAAACAGTAAGAACATGTAACCAATAAGGAAGCAAATCAACATATGATTGGAACATAACAAATAAGAAAATACTTTTAAATAGTGTAAGTATAGAGCTGGTAATTAGGCTAGGTTCATAGAGTCCTAATTAAGGAAATAAATGTTGAGAATCAATTGACAGCATAATTAACCAAAAATAAGGCAAGAGAATGTTTTAAAGATTGAAATCAGTCGAGAATAGAGGGTACCAATCACAGGAAAGTATTGCAACCGAACGGAGCAAAAATAGCATAAGCAAGAATAGGCAAAGTAGGGTAAGAGAATCACATGAATCAGGGACTTAAGTTAGAACATAGTAAAGTGATTAAAGGAAATAACGAAGTAAACATGATACGAATAGAGGACACAAAGATCAGAAACCCTAATGAACAAAATATGGTAAAGTCACAGAAAAGCTCAGAACATTCGTGGGAAATATGTACACGTACAGATTAAACGAGCAAAATCATCAAAACAGACTCAGAATCCTAAGATTAAGGCAAAACCACTTAGGGTTTCCAACATAGTAAGTCAGATGAATGAAAAACATAAATAGATCTTGCAAACATAGTAGAAATTATAGAATAATACTTAAAATTAGAAAGAAGATCATTCTTTTTTCAAAAAGGTGTTAAGAAACCCTAACTTGAAGATTAAGAGTTATTTTTAAAGAAAACTCGGCATCTTTAAAAAAAATAGCAAAAATAACTCAGAATACATCGAGATCTATCATAGATCTTAAGAAATCGAGAACCAACAGTTAGGGTTTCAATGAGATTACCCAAAAAGAGAGAAAATCGGCTCAGAAATGATAGGTTTTGGCCGGAGATGGGAAGATCTTACTCGGACAGATCAAGGGTGGCCTGAGAAGGCATGAACAGTCATAGGGTGAGGTGAACCGCTTCAGGATCTCCTAAGGACCTCCAGACAATGATACCTGGTGTAGGAGGGATCCATGAAGCTAAGAGGAGTGAGGACCCATGGTTTACGGCAAGAGAGGTAGCCGGAGAAGACGAGCCATTTTCATCGGAGAAGAAGAGACTAGAAGTCTCTAGAAGAGACTAGAGAGAGAGAGATGGAGGTAGAGAGACCGGTATAGATACCGGTTGAGAGAGAATGAGAGGGGGAAATGAAATGGGGGGGGGGGTAGTCATTAGGGTTTTATTAAGGTAATAGAAATCTGGGTCGTTGATCTATTTTGATCAATGACTCAGATTGGTTTGGGGTTGGGCCGGGTAGGATATGGTCTGGGCTGGGGTGTTTTGAGCTAGTTTAATTGGGTGGGTTTGGGTTTAATTGGGGGCTATAATTTAAATAAAATGTGGCTAGTTGTTAAATACTAAGCTAAAATTAGTTAAAATAACTAATAATCAGAAGAATGAAATTGGTGATTAAGAAATAAAAATAAAAATGGTTAATCAGTATTTAAAAATATAACTGACCAATTATTGGATGGAAATAACATAAAATATATGGTTAGGCTATAATTGTAAAATTATTTCAATTATAGTCAAAAGGTGCCAAATTGCCGATTGTGAAATAATTTGATCTTAACAAGGCCAAAAATAATGTATTAAGTCAAGAGATGTCTTTGAAATCATTTGTAATGCAATTTAAAATTAATTATTAGAGGTAAAAATACTAGATAAATTATAAATAAATTTATAAAATATGAGAAAATTATGAAAAAATACCAATTGTTATGGAACTTGATTTTGAAGGTATATATGCAAATTTAAAAATAATTTGAGAAAAAATTGGGTATCAACAACAGGTATCACTCACACCGCTAATGATGCTGGTAACGACACCTTCACAACTATTCTAAGAAAAATGGAGGAGATGGAGAACGAGAACAAAGCGCTCCGCGGCCAAATGAAGGAGCACCGAGAAAGGGTAGACAAGATACCGGGCGCCCCGAAGATTTTACCAAAATGGGACGTCGGTCGATTCGTGGAACAACAGTACAACAACGAGGTTGCACCGCATGCTATACTTAAAACATTCAAGATGTCTCCATACTTGAAGATATATGACGGCACAACGGGCCCTGAGGATCACGTCACCCACTATGTCACTGCAGTAAAGGTAACGACCTCGCCAAAGAGCAAGTATGATCCATATTGCTGAAAAAGTTTGGTGAAACCCTAACCGTGGGAGCATTGACGTGGTACTCACAACTGCCTACGCGATCTATAGAAACATTTTAGGAAATGGCCGACAAGTTCTTCACTTCCCATGCCGGGGCCAAGAAAGTAGAGGCGAGGGTAAACGATATATTCGCCATTAAACAGTCACCTGGCGAAGGACTCAGGGATTTCCTCGCCCGGTTCAACCGTGTTAGAGTGACTCTTCCAAATGTATCGGAGGGAATAGTGGTAGCAGCTTTCCAAAATGGGTTGAACCAGAGTGGTTCGCGGGTGGCCCGAAAATTGTTGAGCCGACTCATGAAATACCCCCTACCACTTGGGTCGAAATACATAATGCCTATTGTGTCGAGGTGAGGGCTGACGAGGACAACCTCAACGGACCAACCCAATGGTTAACCTCGGTCCAAATGGAGTCGAGGAAATATCGAAGGAACGAAAACAGAAGAGACCATGCAGGTCGCGCCCCAACCGGGAAAAACACCAGCCATAAGTAAGAACTCCCGTCGTACCAACCCCCGTCATGGCGACGACCCATCCAGGACACAGACAGGGACTCACCGAAACGAAAGAGGTATGCCTCAATTACTATCTTCTTGCAATTTCTGTGTTTCTCCTTCATAAACAGTCTACGCCCTGGAGAAGCTCGGCCCAAAGGTGAAATGGCCAAAAAAGATGAAGTCTGACCCAAACTCCAGAAAGTCAAATGCCCTCTGTGAATTTCACTAGGAACGAGGCCACAAGACTGAGGACTGCATCGCTTTAAGATAAGAGGTCGTGAACATGCTCCATCAAGGGCATTTGATAGAATTGATGAGAGATCGAGGAAGGGCGAACTTCGCTCGAGGACACGAACAACATCAAGGCCTGACGAAGCCACCCTCCCCAACCCGCACCATCTAGATGATCATTTGTGGAGGCGACGAGGTGTCGATCGACAACGTAAAGTTCACAACCACCCATAAGCTGAAGCGATCAATCACCCACGAACAGTATGACGACCTTGAAGAAAGTATCATCTTCGACGAGTCGGATACCCACGATTTGACCTTTCTTCACTATGATGCCCTTATTATTACTTTGCGCATTTCATATACATATACGAAATGAATTATTGGTAGACGGTGGAAGCGGAGCGTGAAATATCCACCCTCAATTTCTCACACAAATGAGGCTCGAAGATAGGATAGTGCCACGCTGCAGCACACTAACGACTTTTAACAATGCAGTTGAGCGGACTTCCAAAGAAATCACACTACCCGTCCTGGCCGATGGTATCACTCTAGAAACTACGTTCCACATTATGGATCAAGATACAACATACAACGCCATCATATGACGATCTTAGATATACGCCATGAGGGACATCTCATCTAGCTTATATCAGGTCGTCAAGTTTCCCACCCCGTGGGGAGTATTCAGCATCCGCGGTGAGTAGCGCACGCCCAAGAATGCTACCGCATCGCCCAAGACTGCATATACACTTAGCAGTTAAAGGGAAAAGGCACAGTAGCATAGCAATTAACGAGGTCGAGGTCGGACGGCAATGAAGGGAAAGATATTATCAAGGACCTCGAAGTCATGGAGGCTACGAGACCAACTGTGGAAAACCTCGACCATGTTCATCTCGATAAAAGCGACAACAACAAAAAAAACTATATTGGCCAATAACTACAAGAACCAGGTAAATTCCATCTGTTTTTAGCTAACAATGCACTCTTGTTTGCCTTTACTCATGAAGACATTCCAAGCATACCAAAGGAAATAGCAACACATAAGTTGAATGCCGACCCATTCCTCCCCCCCACCCCAGTGCGACAGGCTAGAAGAAAATTCAATATCGCGATAAATGATGCTTTTTGCGAAGAGGTGGAAAAATTACTTAAAACGGCTCTAGCAGGGAGTCAAAACACCCCCAATAGGTCGCCAATGTGGTCATGGTGAAAAAGAAAAATGGGAAATGGCGGATGTGCGTAGTCTTCACAGATCTGAACAAGGCATGCCCGAAAGACTCATTCCCACTGCCTCACATTGATCAGCTCATTGACGCAATAGCAGGGCACGAGCTGTTAAGTTTCCTGGATGCCTATTCGGGTTATAACCAGATCCTCATGAAGAAGAGGACCAAGAAAAAACTACTTTCATCACCTACCAAGGGATGTACTGCTACAGAGTTATGCCGTTCAGATTGAAAAATGCAGGGGCGACATACCGGAGGCTGGTAACCAAAATGTTCAAAGAAAAACTTGGCAAAACCATGGAAGTGTAAATAGACGACATGTTGGTCAAGTCAAAAAGAAAGGAAGACCATATCGGCCATTTGAAAGAAACCTGACATACTCAGGCGGTACGACATGAAATTGAACCCCGAGAAATTCACCTTTGGCGTAACCTCAGGAAAGTTCCTCGACTTTTCAATATCTCAAAGAGGTATCGAGTTCAACCCCGACCAAATCAAGTCTATAGAGGGAATACCAGAAAACTTGACCAGCAAGAAACAGGTGCAGAAGCTGACCGGTCGTATAGCCGCCCTATCGAGGTTCATCTCACGATCCTCTGATATATGCCACAAATTATTCAACGTGCTCAAAAAATATAACGGACTACAATGGAATTCCGAGTGCGTAGACGCCCTAAAAGAACTAAAGGCGTACCTATCTTCGCTCCCGCAACTTGATAAGGCGGAACCCGAAGAGCGCCTCCTAATCTACCTAGCCATGTCCGACGTTGCAGTAAGCGCAATCCTGGTCCGAGAAAATAAAAGTACGCAATATCCAATACACTACATTAGCAAGACCTTGGTCGATGCACAAACGAGGTACTCCTACCTCGAGAATCTAGCCCTAGATTTGGTCATAGTTTCACGAAATCTGGGACATTATTTCCAGTGCCACCCCATCTCGGTGGTTCCGACCTTTCCTCTAAAGAGTATCCTGCACAAACCTGAGTTGTCGAGTAGGTTGGCCAAATGGGCCATTGAATTGAGCGAGCATGATATAAACTATCAGCCGTGAACAACGATAAAGTCGCAAGTACTTGCTAACTTAGTCGCTGACTTCAGCGCTAAATAATGCCCGACGTCGAAAGAGAAGCCACTAGTACTTCCCCCAAGATACACGACCTATGGATTTTGTACACCGATGGTGCCTCTAACGCGTCAGGATTTGGACGGGGACTCGTACTTGAGGTCCCGACAGGAAAGATAATTCCCCAGTCCATACGGTGCCCCGATTTGACTAACAATGAGGCCGAGTATGAGGTCGTGATTACAGGGTTAAAATTGGCACTCAAGTACGGAGCGCGATGAGTAGTCCTTAGATGTGACTCACAACTCTTCGTCAATCAAGTCACAGGGACTTTCCAATTCAAGGAAAAAAGGCTACAAAAATATTAGGCCGAGATCCACAAATTGCTACCCGAATTGGTCGAATGCCAGTTCGACCAAATACCTCAAGCGCAGAACATCGAGGCGGACTGTCTCACCAAACTGGCGGCGGCCACTAAAAGCATAACCGGAAAAGAGAATGCGGTTACTATCCTCCACTCGTCCATCAACCAAATTGAGGTACGCACTATTAACCTAACTTGGGATTGGCGCAACTTGTATTGTCGCATACCTGCAGGAATCAATGCTTCTAAACGACAAAAAAGAAGCCAAAAAAATTCGAATGCAAGCAGCCAGGAATAACATAATCAGCAACGACCTATAGAAAAGGACGTATGGCGGCCCTTTAGCAAAATATTTAGGACCAAACCAGACACGGAGCATCCTAGAAGAGGTCCATGAAGGTCACTACAGGGCTCACACCGGCAACCAATCCCTAGTCAGATATCTTATACGAGCAGGCAACTACTGACCCACAATGAAAATGGAAGCAGCTGATTTTGTTAAAAAAAAATGAACCATGACAAAAGTACGCCCCTATGATCCACCAAGTGGGCGATCTCTTCCACTCAGTCACCTCGCCTTGGCCCTTCATCAAATGGGGAATGGATATCGTCGGCCCCCTTACCGCAGGACGAGGTAATGTACGATTTCTTTTAGTTTTAACTAACTATTTTTCTAAATGGGTGGAAGCAGGTGAGTTCTCCCAAATACGCGAACAAGAAGTGATCGCCTTTATATGGAGGAGCACTGTATGCCGCTTCGGCATTCCCAAAGAGATCATTTGTGACAACGGACCCCAATTCACTGGAAAGAAGGTCACCGAGTTCTTTGAAAAATGGCACATCAAACGAATACTCTCTGTGCCATATCACCCCGTAGGCAACGGACAAGCTGAATCCTCCAACAAGTCGATATTGAATATCATGAAAAACAAGGTCGAAAGCGCCAACGGACTGTGGCCAGAGTTGCTGCCGGAAGTGCTATGGGCATACCGCACTACTCGAAAGACAAGCACAGGAGAAACGATTTTCTCATGCAGTGATACATGTCGAGGTCGGAGAACCGAGTCTAAGATATTCAAATGAGAGTGGGACAAGCAACGATGAAAATAGAATGCAAGACCTCGACGAGGCCGAAGAACAAAGAGACATGGCTTACGTAAGAATGGTAGCCCAAAAACAACAGACAGAGCGGTACTATAACAAAAAATCCAAGGTCAGGCTGCTCAAAGTCGGGGACTACGTATTAAAAGCCAAAACACAGGTGAGCAAGGATCCACGGGAAGGAAAACTGGGGACTAATTGGGACGGCCCATACAAAATGACAGCGCTAATAAGCAGAGGGTCGTTCCAACTAGAAACAATGGAAGGAAGATTGCTACCTAACAATTGGAACGTCGCCCATCTCAAATACTTCAACTTCTAAGAACAGACGTCCTCCGAGTCGTACTCTTTTTCCCTCACCTGAGTTTTGTCTCAATTGGGTTTTCTCGGGATGATTTCTAACGAGGCGACGAAGAGGGCATCTCAAAGTTAAGTATAAGTTCATCGCTCGACCTCTCAACTACTTCTCCAAGTCGACCAATGAAGGGACTAGATAGGCTGGGACTTGTCCAATGTACATATAGGCAAAATAGAAACATGTAAACTTCTCCAATGAATGTATAAGCAAAGCAAAGTATGCAAGCACACGATGTTCACATGTCTCCACCAAGTCTAAACATTATCCAGAAACTCATATTCGACCTCGTTCGAATCAATCACGAGTATTATTCGACCTTGCTGAAATCCACTCACATTCGACCTCGTTCAAATCAATCGCGAATACTATTCGACCTCGCTTGAATCCACTCACATTCGACCTCGTTCGAATCAACTCATATTCGACCTCGTTCGAATCAATCACGAGTACGACCTCGCTCGAATCCACTCACATTCGACCTCGTTCGAATCAATCACGAGTACTATTCGACCTCGCTCGAATCCACTCACATTCGACCTCGTTCGAATCGATCACGAGTACTATTCGAACTCGCTCGAATCAACTCATATTCGACCTCGTTCGAATCAATGACGAGATCCATTCGACCTCGCTCGAATCCACTCACATTTGACCTCGTTCGAATCGATCAGGAGAAATATTTGACCTCGTTCGAATTAACTACTATTCATCCTTGTTCGAATCAACTAGCATTCGACCTCTCTCGAATCAACTCATGTTCAACCTCGTTCAAGTTAGTAAAGAATTATATTCGCTCACATCCAAACTCAGCCCAACTTAAAGTCGAATTTACAAGTTAACTCCGTTTGAGTTAGTTATGGCGACATGGAACTTCAACCAGGTCTACTCAAAAAATGTACTCGACCATGAAAACACGTGAAGACAAATGATCGGCAAAAAAGTAAAAGACCCAAACAACGTACAACAAAATGTCACAGTCATTTCATTCAAAAATATATATTTACAAAGGGCCAGAAAGACGTCCGCATAAAAAAAAGGAGAAGACAAAAACTAAGTACAAAATATTACTCCACACCGTCCCCGCCCTCGTCACCACCGTTTGGATATTCATCATCGTACCAGGCGTCCTACTCAATCCCATCATGCTCGTCCTCGTTGCCGTCTTCCCCCGGCGTAGTAGGGTCAAAGCTACAGGCAACTCGGGCTTCACACGCCTTAACACGAGCACCTTCATACTCGACCTCAGAGTCCCTATTAGCCGCCATCAGATCTCTAAAGATATCCAATTGGGCCTCGACATGGATCCAATTCTCATATGAATCTCGCGGCATGTCAAGGAAGGAGGAAGTATGAGAGGAGGACGGCTGAGCCAACAGCTGCACCTTCTTGGCCTCCAGAGCGGCGACCTTATCATTTAGACTGGAGACCTCCCCCTCAAGCCCGCCAATTCTCTTATCGAGTCGGGCCTCCCTAAGTGCAGCTGCCTCAACCTCACGCTCTCGTTCAGACTGAAGAACACAAATGGCTTCCTCCATCACCGCCTTCTTGTCCAAAGCCGCTTTCCTGGAATCATCGACCTTGACTAATTCTGCGGTTGCCTCAACCAACTTGTCGTTCACGGCATTGAACTGGGTCGAGTTCTGATCAAGCTCTGCAAGCACGGATACCAGTTTGGTTTAAAGGTCTGCGCAATCCGCCGCAACCCCCCGGCTCAACTGGATCTCGTCCTCCTTGGCCCTAAGTGACCCATCGAGCTCGCTGCACCTCCAAATAACCCTCACCAGCTCTTCGTTTTTTTGTTTTGACTCGTCTCTAAGAGCCTGGAAGCTTCCATTGGCATCGAGAAGGAGACATATTGCAAAATTCTTGGAGCGGTACTCACGGTACTTCGACTCCATTCTCTTGAAAATATCCCTTCTCCTCTCCTCTCCTCTTGACGGGCGCACTCGATCTCCAAAATAGTCTGAGCAAAGAAAAAACAGGAGAAAAGAGTTAGTGAAAATAGAGGAGAATAAAGAAAAGACATAAAGAGCAGAAGCCGAAATACTTACCCGAAGGGCCATCCCCGATATTCCCAAAGAAAGGGCGTCGTCATCAAGCGTCTGCAATGTCGATGCCTCAGCACGAGAACACAACGGGCCCAAGTAAGCAACTACGCGTTCCGAATGCTTCAACAATCCAGGTCGAGGAGGATGACTATGCTACGGTTAGCCCCATCCCTCCTCACCTCCACACGAGTGAAACCTTCATTGAACATCCTGGCCTCTTCTGAGTCGATGTCAGAACCTAATTCGTATCCGTCCACGACTACATTTTTCCCTATCACTTAGTCAGAAGACGGGACACCAACATGCCCCGACGTTGATGGATCACTTGACGGCTCGAACTTAACCTCCACGGTCCGCTCATCTCCTCTCTCAACGATCTCAGGCGGGTAGGCAATGTTCTCACTCTCCAAAGGGTGCTGGATCTCAACATCCAAAGTCACGCCACCCTCAGACACAACTGCTGTCGGGACTGGACTACCTATTGTTGACCCCTCGGTCCCCGTTACCTCTCCGCCGAAATCTGGCTTGCGCCTCTTTTCCAACGGAGCTACTTCCTCACTACTGGGCGACGACTCATCCACCAGGTGCAGAACGGGAGGAGTGGGAACCACCAGCGACGGAGTTGCTGTACGTCGAGTAAGATCACGAGGAACCAGGGATGGGGAAGGAGCCATTGAGCTAGTAGGTTCGCCTACGGCAGCAGCAAACAGCGACCCTTTCGAAACTCCTGGCTGGGGGAAGGCAGGGTAGGGGCTTTCTTCTTCGTCGAAGGCTTCCGACCTAATGCAACGACGATCAGCTCGAATAAAAAAATAAATAGGAAGGGAAATCATGATCGGCGCATAATAAATAAAGGCCGAATCGGAGACTCACTACTGGCAGAAGGCCTACGATCGAACTTTTTATGGAATGCCGACCACTCACGAACCCCCACTGTACAGGGTAAAATCTGGCTCACCCAATCTCGGATAACAACAACAAACGGAGGAGACTCCCTTTCGGCTGCACAAAATAAAAAGAGGATCAGTAAAATCGTCGATGAAACTAAATGAAACAAAGTAAGAGAACGGTTGATAAAGGTACTTAAGAGCAAAATTCCACACTTCGGGGAATCCACTGGGATTCGCCACCATTTGCTCGATTTTGATGTAGAAGAAGTGGAAATTAAAGCAATGGTTGGCTCTGTTGTCCATCTTCACGACCAGCCTTTTTGTCCTACGATGGTGAAAATACAGTATCATACCCTTGAGGAAGTTTGGTGCGAAGAGGTGTAGCAAGTGACGTAGTGAAACCTCGCGGTTGGCCAATTTGGCGTATTTCGCCAACATCAGAAAAATCTTGTAGATATATGGATAGAGTTGGGCCGGGAAGACCTGGTAGTATCGGCAAAACTCCTCCGCCAGTGGAGGAAAAGGAAGAGGAAGAGAGTACCCTACACGGAATGGGTACACGTAGAAGGCGCAGTACCCCGGTCGATGAACTTGAACCACGTCTCTACCGGCCAAAACTAGGTCAATGTGAGCAGGAATTCCGTACTTGACCCTTAGCTCGGTTAAGCCGATCTCGTCCAGTTCAGAGAGTACTGATTCAGGCTCTTTTGTTGGCGTTTTCGAAAAATCCGACCTGGATTTGTCATTACGAGGGATAATCTCGTCCACAGTAGGAAAGTTGTAGTCGTCAGGAACGGCAGCAATATCATCCTCATAAGGAGGCATCCTCACTGAAAGCGGTGCTGGTTCAGACGAGACGTTAGAAACATGAAATGAGGTTTCCATCTTCTGTTAATCGAAGGCGTTAAGAATGTGGTCTCAAGGAGAAGGAGAAATTGCAGAAATTTGTCGCAAGATCAGCAGCAACATGAAATTAGAATGCAGAAGGAAGAAGTGAATGATGGAAAGCAAAAGCTTAGAAAATGAGAGTGTGTAAAGTTTGGCTTAATGGGTTCTCCTCTGGTATTTATATGAGAACAGGCGCCTGAATCGAAACGCTAACCGTCGGTTGCACAAGAATCGAAATATCAGAAGCAAAGGAAACGATGCGGTGCGTTCGGAAGACGCCTAATGATGACACCTACAGCAATGATGTCATCCCAGGCTGACATCACAATGATTCGTGGTTCTTGAAGCACCACGTTGCCACCTCGTACAAACTCCTCCCCCACTCAATCTCCTCCATCCAAATCTCCTGAGCACGACCAGTGATGTCCGCTCAGCGAGGCTGACCAAAGAACGACCTCACTAAGCGGAGGGACTAACTGTATGGGTCAAAATCAGACTAAGGATTAAGTCGTGCAGAGTTGGACGAGGAGAGTGACCTAGAAATCGTTAAGTATATCATGGTCGTGGTCGGTCAGTAACCTCATGGGACGAGTAGATCGACGACTGGTCGTGGTCGAGGTTGAGCAGTTGAGTTAGAAATAACGTTTTATATTGGGATCCACAAAGGAAATATTCCGTTGAATATTCTTTCTGTTTGTACTTAGGGTTCTTAGGGAATAATCCATATAAATAAAAAGGAGGGGGAAAAAGGCATGTAAGATTCTCGATGATAAGAACACTTGTAAAAAGATAAGCTCTCATACAAAATACAAAGAACCACTTTTGACTAAGATTCATCATGTTGGTGAGCGATTCTATTGTCTTTTCCATCAGATCCAAGAAAGTGCGCGATATTCTATCTTACTCGTGTCATCCATCATTGTCAGAGGAAAGAATCTTTCACCCTCTTCAATATTTGGTGAATCTTCCCCACTATTTATATTTATTGTCATTTAGTTATATTTATTGCTTGTTCTTTCTACATTGTATAAAATTTGGTCACACTTATTACACGCATTTCATTTCGAGTATACCGTTACTCATATCATTCGTTATAGATGTAGAATCATTAGCTTTGATTAGAATTGTCTCATCTTAATTAATAACTACTCACTTTAACCAAAGATTAACTCATTTTTTGTCAAACACTATACAAAATTTGATTGAACCTGCAAGGATAGTTTCGTTCTAAATCAAGTTATTCTAAGTTTAATTCGGGAATTATAGTCAGGATTATGACCAAGATAGATAATTACTTTTTATGTTTCAATTTAGATGACACATTTTTCTTATTCGTCCGTTCCAAAATGTAACATTTTTACAATTAGAAATAATTCAACTTTAAACTTTTCATTATACCAATTTTATCCTTAATGAGAAGTATTTTTAACCACACAAATATTATGTTTTTACAAAACTTTTACCCATTAAATTTTTAAGACCATAAGTTTTATAAGTGCTCTTTTTTTTTTCTTAAACGTCGTAACGAGTCAAACTAACTCATCTAAATTAAAACGAAGGTAGAGTATCTTTATATGAGAAATAATCCCATAATTTTAGCATGAATTTTATCTTGGTTTTAGCTAAGACCCAAAGTCAAATACTAAACAAATTTAATCTCAAAATTTGTAGTAGGATAACCCCTCTAATCTCTATAACCAAACAGCCCCTTAATCAAAACACTAAAAAGTCAAGCCTAAAATATTTAAAAATCATGATTTATAGTCCGTTTGACTAAATTTTTAAAATTAGCTTATTGAGAGAAATGCTCTTTCTTTAAAAGTGCTTTTGTGACAAACGTTTGACGAATTAAGTTGAAAAGTATTTTCTGGAAGTAGTTAGTATTTGACCAAACTTTTAAAAAGTACTTTTCAATATATTTTTTTCTCAAAAGTAATGCTTTTGAGTAGAAGCTATTTTTTTGTGTTTTTCCAAAATTATTTCTGTTTTTACTCAAAAGTATTTTTTTTTTTTTAAACTCTTGGTCTAACACTTTCAACTTTGAAAAAGATCGCACTTTTTAAGCTTGGCCAAATATGCTATCAATTAATTCGAATTTTCGCAAAAAGCTTATTAAGAAAATTAAGAGTTTGTTTATCGAAATATTTTCCGTTTAGAGATTAGAACTTTGAAACATTCCGTTATGAGTGTAAAGGGTTATCTTATATTCATTTGCAGTGATATAAAACACGACATAATTGTATAACTTGAGAACTAAATCAATTTTCTGAGATATTTATTTATTAGTTATCCCCCATTCACTATCCAACAGAACTTTAAGGGGTCGTTTGGTTGAAACCAAATTATTTCAAGATTAATAATTTTAAAATAATTTATTTTAGAATTAGTTATTTCAGTTTTTATATGAATAAATAAATATATAATTTTAATGTACAATAATTTCATCCCAATTAAATATGAGATCACTTCATTTCAAATTTAATTTCGAAATTAATTATTATTTATACCTACGACGAAAGGAGCCCTAAAGTGGTTACTTTCTCTAGTAGTCTTTCCCTCTGTTGCAACTCGCTGTCAGCTAGAGAGAGAGAAATGCTGCAAACTACATGACAAACCGACCTAGATGGCCCACTTGAACGTCCAATCACATCACCACACGTAATCCCACTTGCACATATCATGCCACGTCACAACCATAATCGAGCTAGGGACTTTCGACCCTTTCTCCAATGGCGGTCCACCCCTCTCCCCCCACCCCAATAAACCCCCCAACCTTCACCAGCCGACCACATGGCTTTCCCGCAACCCCATTGCTCATTTACTCTCCGGCGCCCGAAATCTCTGCTGTCCGTACAATTCCCTAACATCCTATCTTATTATCTAAATCCAACAACAACGCCTACGTGGCCCTTCTTCAACTACATTCCCCATTCCATCTTCAGCTTCCAAATTCCAAGATATTTATTAAAAATGATTATGCATTTGTCTAACCAGTTAAACCATTAAATTGTATTACCATTAAATTATAAATAACATATTTTATTTATTTAATTACCTCTTCAATACGTCCCTTCACGTGAAAAATACGGAGGACCCAACAGTTCGACATGCTCTGATAGACTCATACTAATATGAAGGAAAATATTATATCATAAATCTAAGAACGATTTTTACAATTCTCAACAAGTCTACAAATGGTACGGTGCGCGGGCACACTCTTTAATATGAACCAACAACAATAACAAGGAGATATAAAAATGGTAATGTGTATGTAAACAACATTTCTCACTAAGTAGTGATGGAGGTAGGATTTTGACGCACGGGTTCAAAGAGAAAATTGAACATATGACTTTACTACGAGGTTTTGACCCTTACTATTAAATTATATTTTTGGGTTGTGTCAAAGAGATTTAAAACTTAATTTTAGAGATAAAAATGAAATTTTACGGGCGACCTCCTCCCGGCCCGGTGGATTTGATATTCACCGGAGACAATAATATTCACCAGAAGCAAGCTCCTTAAATAGGAAGCTGATAGAAAAGTGGGAAATGGATAATGCAAGCTCTTCCACTGATCGGCAGGCAGTAAAGGAAGAAAATGGACAATTAATGCAATGAGTAGAAATGAACAGTACACAATTAAACTTCATAACTTGTTCTCTATACTCTGTTCACAATTAAGATACACTTGCATAAATATATATATCTAAATATACCCTCACCGGGAAGTTAAACAAAAAGAAAAAGTAATTAGCGTGGAGAGGTCAGTCACATTTCCATATTGAAATTACAAATTTCAAACCCTAACTCCAGCCAAATCTAAAACAGGTCTAAACATAAAAATATGAGAATTGAATATACATACCAAACATATATGGTTCTCCACTTCTTTTTCTTAATAATCCAACTTCACTTTGTCTGATATTTTCAAAAAGTTAGAAAAGGAGACAAAGATCAAGGCAGAAAATTAAGGGAGTGATCGTTTTCACCCCACTGTGTTTGACTCCAGTAAGATTGATCAACGGTTCCCGTTAAATCATACAGCCCATGCTCCCCATCTCCACCACCACCTCCGGTTTGCCAATCCAGTGGAGCTATCTCACTGTTGTTTACCTTGTTCTGCTGTAACCCAAACTCGATCCGACCCGTTTGATTCATGAAATTTGTATCCATTTGTTCCATCTTCAAGTCATTAACCGGCTGATCTGTTCCCACCATCTTCGACGGTTGATTCCACTGCTCATTTGAGTTCTGGTTTTCCGGCAACCGGTACGACGGAATTTCCATCATGTTAAACCCTACTAACGAAGGATCGGTAGATGACGTCATAAAGTTTGTAAAGTTCCCAATGTCCTGGAAAATCTGTCCATCGGCAGAATGGTCCATTAATGGCTGATGATCAAAGCTTTGGTTCGTACTATTAGGTAGGAAGAAGTTGGATTCGTGAAAGTTGAGAAAAGTTGAAGCTGAGTTTGAAGAAGCTGCCGACACAACCTCCGCGGTGGCAGCACCGGAGGTATTCGCCGCGGCGGCGGCGGTTGTGGTTGCAGTGAGGCTCGAACTTTCACTGCTAGAATTAGAGTTGGATTTTTGTTGTTCCGAAGCGTCGTCGGCAGTTTCAGCAGCAGCGTTGGAAGGAGGAGTACTGGACTTGGGCTTGGAACGCTTGCTTTTCCGGCAGCCACCGCCGACGGGGACGTTACGGAGGACGCCGCCTTTTGTCCAGTACCTCCGGCAACTCTTGCAGAAGTGTCTCGGCTGAGAGAGATTGTAGTTATTATAGTAACAGAATTTGGTGTTTGTAGAATCGCAACGTGGACACTTTAAAACTTGCGGGTTTTGGTGATGGCTAGGCCTTAACCTCCTGTCTCCCCCACCACCAAAAAACCGTCCTCCACCGCCGCCGATCGGATGTATATCTTGCATTTCTCAAACAAATACTGTAAAAATGAATGTAGCAACAAATATAGGCGTTTTCCGGTGAAATTTCCGGCGAGATTTCACATTTGCCTACTTTAAAACCTGCTACTCTGAGTATAGCAGCTTCTTTTAAAGCAGAGAGATTTATCTGACAAATATCCTTTGCATATCTTCCAAAACTAGTGTTAACTTATATTTTAATGGTTTTATGATTAAAAATAGGAAAGAAGAGGAAAAGACAATAATATCCCTAGTGCATTGTTAAATTACTAATCTGACTCCACGGAAAATGTGGAGTCCATTTTGTTTGTGTTGCTTTGTTGTTACGACGATGGTTGAGTGAGTGGGGGTCGACATCGTTCGACCGTGATGTGACCGTACGGTCCGTGAAAATGGATGATTTGTGTTATGTGGAAGAGAGGGACACGTGTATGGTGAACAGTGAGTTGATTATTAAGTACTTCGAATCGTAGGGTGTCGAGTTGTCGGCCAATACGATAAATTTGTAGTGGGTAGCTTGGTGTCAGCTACAACCGATCCACAACTTGCCACGTTGTCGTTAACTCCGCTTTGTTTATGGATCAGTGGCGGCAACTGTTTTCTCAAGAAATTCCTACGTACCTATACATTATTGAAAATTTTATTATCTTTTTTATTTAAGGTTAATTTTAATTACCTTCTACATATAAAATTATCAATTATGTATATTTTTTAGGATTTAAGGATAATTAATGAATTGCTACAATCACTCACACTCCCCCACGTTTCTCTCTCAATATTCCATCCTCTCTTTTTCACGTATCTTGCACAAGAGAGCAGTCATGATAGTCATTAAAAAACTTTGAAACTTTAAATTCGAATTTGAGTTTTCAAAAAATAGTACTTGTTTGAATTGGGTGTTGTTGCAAACAACTGAGAATTCTTTCTACGTCTCTCTCTATCTCTCAATGCCTAATTTCAGTAATGTAAAACAAAGAAAAAGAGAGAAGCAATTCCACCATTAACAACCATTAAAAAGCTTTGAAACTTTGAATTCGAATTTGAGTTTTGAAAAATCATTATTTGTTTGGATTGGGTGTTGTTGCAAACAATTGAGAATATGGTTTGGAGTTTATATCTCAATTTTGAGGGTGTTTTGGTGAAGATTAGACTTGATTTTGGCTGAATTTCAGATTGAAACTCGGAGAAGAAGAAAAAGAAGACGTGATATGCACTATATTTACGAAATTGTAGTAAAATTATAGAAACAATGTATAACTCAGTAGAAATAATGTAGAAATATAACTGAGTAGAAATAATGTAGAAACATATTGTTGTTGTATATAACTGAGTAGAAATAATGTATAAAAATTGTAGATAAGTTGTATAATGTATAATTAGTTGTATGACATTTATTTTTACTATGTATAAATCAGATACAAAAGAAATATTGTATAAAACTTGTATAAAATTGTAGTTAAGCTGTATGATATTGTAGTTGTATATAACTGGGTAGAAATAATGTATGAAAGTTGTAGATAAGTTGTATAATATAAATTTAGTTATATGAAATTTATTTTTACTATGTATAAATCAGATACAAAATATACAAAAGACATATTGTGTAAATTTTGTATAAAATTTGTATTTAAGTTGTATGTTATTGTAGTTGTATTTAGCTGTTAGAAATAATGTGTGAAAGTTATAAATTGTGTAATATATAATTAGTTGTATGAAATTTATTTTTACTATGTATAAATCAGATACAAAATATACAAAAGACATATTATATAAATTTTGTATTTAAGTTGTATGTTATTATAGTTGTATTTAACTGGATAGTGTACGAAAAAATTCTCATAAATAAATTGTGTACATATAAACAAATTCATAATAGATTAACAAACTGACAACTGAATAAATTTTGGGATAATTTATTATCTGAGATATGTTAACAAACTGACAACTAGTTAGCCGATCCAGAACAATACTTCAAATAAACCTCGAAGCCAACTACATCTCCTTCTGAATTATAAATTGGAAATTCTTTTCCGAAGCACTGCCAAAAAATAGAAAAATAAATTGTCAAATGACAAGTTTCTTTTTCGGTGCACAAACTTGCACTAAAAAAATAGTAAGCCCAAATTAATTATCTTTGTCCTACTTGAATCGCACATTATTTTTGTGAAGAACTTTTTGTTTTGATCTGAAATACTTTTCGTCAACTTTAATTGATTAGTGTATATTTAAGGCGAAAGAAAAATAAGGAAAGAAAAGAGGAGAGAAAAAAAAAAAGAAGGTGTAACTACATCTCTTGATTGAAGGTACATATAATGGATTGAGAACTTTTTAAGGTGGATGGTATATATTTTGTAAACAAAACTTGTTTATGCTGAGTAATTAACTAAACATGGACATTAAAGGGAATAAAGTTTCAAATAGTGTATAAGTATGATAAAATCTATTTTTACAATCCTTACCAATTGTTACCTGAAATTTAAATTTATGTGAACCTATTTTTTTTATAGCCACATAAAATATATAAATTTAAATCATTTTCTTTTTCATAAGTTCTGTATCTGTATGAGTCAAAATCATATTAAGGATCAAATCGGGTAAAAAAGGACGATGAGAGCGACTCGCAAGTTATTACGAGTGGCGTGGTCGTGGTTGACCAGTAATCTCATGAGTCAAACAGTTCAACAACCAGTCGGGGTCGAGCAGCAAAATTAAAAATAACGACTAGTTTTATATTGGGATTCTCATAGGGAATATTATTTCGAATATCCTCTCTGTTTGTACTTTTTGGGTTCTTTAGAATATCACATATAAAGAGAAAGAAAGAAGAGGAGAAATGCATGTAATATCCTATATGATAAGAACACTTGTAAAAAGATAAGTTCTCAGAGAAAATAAAAAGAATCACTTTTAGAGATTCAACCATTTTGTGAACTATTCAATTGCCATTTCTTTCGGATCCAAGAAAGTGTATAATATTCTCCAACATTCGTGTCATTCATCACTGTCAGAGGAAGGAATTCTTCACTCTCTTCAATATTGGGTGAATCTTCTCCTCTATTTATATTTATTGTCATTTAATGTTATTTAATGCATGGTCTTCTTACACACTATTGCATCCGGTTACATTTATTGTCAATATTCTCATTCAAATATGTTGTTATTCATATTATCCATCTCTAATCTGGAATTAATTAGCTCTAGCTAGGATTGACCCATCTCGACAACTTATTAATTAGTTTAAAATGATTTAACATTTTTTGGTCAAACATCATCCTGTCAATATTCACATAAAGTGAACCGGGAAATACTATTTAGTCGTTGAGGTTTCTTTGATTCTATGTTCCTTTCACCATAAAAAAAAAAAAAAAAAAAAAAAAAAAAAAAAACTAGAATGAGCTAATAGAATTATTTCATAATCTGTTATTATTTTGTCGCTAAATGAGATTAGTGACGTATTATTCTATTTAGACACATAATTTGTCTGTGGCTAATTTTTATTTTTCAAGTCGTGTTTGTTTACAAAATTAAAAAGAAACCAAGGCAGAAAATTGAGATGCTTTTTAATTCAACGATATTGTTTTATTTACATTTACAAACATTATCTTGACATCTTATCAAAATACAGGCGGACAATATTTCTTTTTCTTTTCTAACATGTACACTACCACGGAAGAAGAGGAAGAGAAGGTATATATGAGCGTAAAATGAAGTTCCTGAAATAATGTCAACATATAGTTTACACTACAACTTGGATGAGCTTGGACAAATGTAAGGTAGGGTCTACTCAAGGATTACTTTGCTAATTGACTTGCAACGTGACCAGTAGAATTATAGTCTGTTTGGTCAAGTTTTCCTTTACCAAAAGCGTCTTTTTTTTTAAATTGAAATGTTTGGCCAAGCTTTTGGAAGAAAAAAAAATATTTTTGAAAATAAGTTTTTGGAGAAGTAGAAAAAAACAGCTTATCTCCAAAAATACTTTTAAGAAAAATACACTTAGAATCAGTTTTTAAAAGCTTGGCCAAATATCAATTGCAGCTCAAAAGTACTTTTCGAATTTAGTCAAATACAAACTGATTCTAACCAAAAATACTTTTGAAAATAAATTAATTTTTACAACTAGGCGAAACAAGCCACTATTGCACATGCCTTAATATCAAAGGTTCCAGAAGTATAAATCAGAGTGTCTACCAGCAATACAGAGTCCAATTTTGTATCAGACATATGCTCCAAATCCAGTATCCATCCCTGATTTTAGATAAGAAAAATGAGTTATTGGCTTTGAGGGGATTATCCAACTATATTCTAGAAGCGTGTCAAAAAGATGGATACGTCATGTGTGTAATGATTTTAATACGGCCAAATATACCTATGTACTATTAGAAAATATTTAAATTTATCATTCGTTATACTTTGAGTCCAAATATATCCCTATTATTATACTATTAGTTCAAATATACCTTTTTCCGTAAATTTGTCCAAAGTGAACATCCAATCGTATGTTGCATTGATATTTGATGAGGTAGATGCCACATGGCTTGCCACCTCAGCACCCCTAATCCATTTTACCCCTCCCTTCTATTTGTTTCCATCACTAAAATTTTCTCCCCCTCAATTCACTAACGCCATCATTACCGTTATCATGAAAAATATTGTATTTCAAATTTTAGTCTTTTATATATGAATTAGGAGCACTGAGATATATTTGAACCAATAGTATTATGACAGAAATATATTTGGATCCAAAGTATAATGGAGGGTATATCCAAACTTTTTCTCATAGTATAAGGGCCTATTTAGCCCTTTGCCGATTTAAATATTTTTCATCACAAGTCCTCTTTAGCGAAAGCAAGTATAAAATAATTCATTCGTTATAATTTAGATTTCACATTTCGCTTATCAAAAGTTAAATTAAATTAAATTTGACCAATACGTTAAAATATATTTTGTTATCTTAGTGCAATTGGTTTATAGCTTTCTTCTTATATTCGAATCATTTAAAGCCCTTTCCTTTTACTAGCTTTAATATAGTGTCATCATGTCAATTACATATAATCTAGTTGTTTCAATTAACGTATCACTTGCTTCAATGCAATATTATTTAGACTTTAATTAAATCTTTACATATAGTCGAGAAATAGCTTCCATTCTCAACATTAATTATCGAGCTGACTACTTTAAAAATCATTGATGGTTGAATTCAATTGCCGTAATTTATAAATCTCAATTGCTATACATATGCCCAGACAAAGGAGAGGAGGTCTTAGAATACATAAATCCAGATTTTGATTAGGGATTGTGTCACAATTAGCCAACCAGATTCAATGTTTACACAAATTATTATACATTAATTATACACAGTTATACATATATTATACATATTTATATATATCCGCTGGTTATTTTTAGTTTAAGAGATTAGGTATTTTCAGCTGTTGCGAGAGACGAATACCCAAAAATTTGCCTATTTAAAAATAGAAATAAGTGTCTGTTATATGAATAATTAATAAATGGAGCATGCCTTTTTAAGTCAAAAGGATGGTTATGTTCCTTCGAAATAGACTAGTTGCAAATTTGCAATATATTAAGAATGTCAAAAGCAAAAACTGAGTTGATTATTTCTTGGCTTATATTTTAGTGCAAGTCAAAAACACTCAAAACAGATTCTACCTGTATGGTGTTATAACTTAGAACGACGTTAACTTTTTTATTTGTTTAAATATTATAGGAAGTATTAAAGATAAAAAATAGATATATATATAGTCAGGAAGTATTATGCATAATTAGCTAGACGCTATGTGTTTTCATAGAGGAGTTGGTCAAACTAATCATCGTACTTAAATCGGCATAATGTTAATTATGATATGTCAATTCATAAGACAACTCTATTATGAAAATGTCAATTTATGTTCGTCTGTGTTACAAAGTCTTGGGCGGGTACCAAACCTTTATTCTTCTCTTCATGATGTAATTGCCGCACTCCATTTTGATCCAGGAATTAAGGGGTATAAATCGAATCGGAAAGTTAAATTAAATTGATTAAAAAATTTAATTATATTTGATTTGATTTGGTTTGGTATTGAGTAAAAAAAAATTCGAACTAAACTGACATATTAATATATAATATTTATATATACTTTTAAGACTTTTTATATAATTTTCTTTAAAAATTGTCTAGTAATATTTGCGATTCTCTTATGAGATGTAATATTTAGTTAAATATGAAGTGCTCCATATTCATTAACTTTAAATAATGGGTTGCATGATCATTTTCTTATCAAGCGTAAGTGAAATGCGTCAATCTCTTTGTTCTTCCATATTTATATGTCAAGATCTATTAAATTCTTATACCTTTTTCAAATTTGAAATGGTATATCGATAATTTAAAATTAAGTAGAACATATCATTATATAGGTTCATATTTAGTTTTATGTTTAATTATTAAATTCGGTTAATCTTGAAAGTGTACATCAACATTAAATTATTGTCATACGACTAAAAAATAACTATCATGTGTTACTAAGAAAATTCTTCCATAAGAATATTTTAATAGATCATATATTTATCAATTTTTTAATTTTTACTAAACATATTTTTGCTCATAAAAATTTTAACAAAGTAAGATTGAAATAATATTCATATAACAAAAAACCCGAAAAATTCGAAAAACTCGACAAAACCGAACCAATCCAAACCGATATAGTTGGTTTGGTTTGATTTTGATAAAAATTGAACCAACCCAATCTATGTACACCCCTACCAGAAATAGGCTACCCATCCGAAATTGAAAAAGAAAAACCAAATTTGGAAAAATTAACTAGAAAAAAGAATTAGAATAAGAAGCTTTCTATATAATCAATCCCATATGAATAGAAATATCTTACTATATGGTATTTCCTCCGAACATATACTTTATCTCTAGGATCAAACTTTTTTGTATATTTGAAAGATAAATAAAGAGGTATAAAAATGGGATCTTTACCCAGATAGTTGGTCATATTTATTGTTTACTTTTTCTAGTTATATCCTTAAATTTACATTGATTATACACATATAATACATAAATTATACATATATTATACCTCCACCGGTTGTTTTTGATTTAAGCAGTTGGGTGAACGGCTATTTGGGTTAATTCTTCCATAAAGAAAAGAGAAATGTTCATTACGATTGCAAGTTGATTTTTTTTTTTTTGCAATATCTTCAGAGAAACCCGCAGCCGTTACTCTTTGGGTGCGCAATGAGTAACCTGCTTACTGTGCAATAGCTCACAAACCACACAGTAAATGCAAACCGCAAGACAAGCTTGGTGCCACGATCTCTTACTGAGGGGCTGCTAGCAAAGGAAATCGATCACATGTCTTCATACGAGAAACCACACGTCCAACCTTTGCAGGCCTGTTGGAAAGATAGTTGAAACATTAAACTAATGGCTTTTGTATTGGTCGAAATTTGGACCACACTTAATAACGTTGTTGGCCGAGGTCGAAGTTTGGGTCGGCCAATATTTAAAGACGAAGGATCTATCTTGAACGAGACCGGCGGTAGGTCGAGCAGAAGAAGTTCATAATAACGGTAGGATAGTTCTAGACTAGAAAAAAGAATATTCTATTAGAATATTCCCTCCCTTGTACTTTTTAGGGTTCCCAAAGAATGTTACCTATATATAGAAAACTAAGGAGAGAAAAAAGGCATTTGAAACTCTCTCAAAGAACACTTTGTAACATTGACTATTGAAGAATATACACTCCTTGTCTTTTCTATTGATTCCCAAGTTAAAAGACACCTTTTCATATACTAGATCCAAGAACATAGTGTTCCATCCACGTTACTTTTCATCTGCATTACTGACAAAGAGATAGTTGACCCTTAACACTTAGTATTTTGGGCGAGTTATCCTTTAATATTACATTTATTGTCATTGCATGCATTTAATCCGCCGAATCACTTACGTATTTATTGTCAATCATTATCGGCATCTTTGTCTGGTATTTAATATCACAACACTTTAATTTCATTCTATCCATCATCACATTCATAGACCTGACAATCATTAAGTTTAACTAGGATTAACCTTCCATCTCATTCGTTAAATCTCTTATAGATAGATTTATCACGTTTTATATAACACAACTTGGCGCCGTCTGTGGGGATTTTCTAGTTAAAATCTATAGTTTCTGTTAGATCTGAAAAGAAAACAACAACACACACACGTACATAGCTATCTTTTTCCATCTGCACAAACTAACAATGGTAGGAAGAGGAGAAGAGAGGTCAAAGGCCATAGCAGACGTCACTACTAACCTCATGAGCACCATCGATGAGGCTAACGATGGGGGAGAGGAAAACACTACACCCAGTGTCACACCAGGACGGAGCGGTTCACCTCCTCCCCATGGAAGTGTAACTGTTGTTCGAGAAAGAGACGCTTCCACATCCACAACTGAGGAAGTGCCGCTACCGGTGAAAAAATTACTAGAAGCGTGGCTGACAAGCACGCTGAACGACTTCCTCGACAAGCCTACTCAAGGAGCGGCTCACAACGCCGCACCAGCAGAGGCAGTGACCACCTACGAACAAACCGCTCCCCGCCCAACAGGTAACACTAACATTACAGTTGATGCAACTAACGATGAACTCACAGCCATACTGAGAAAGATGAAGGAAATGGAAAATGAAAATAAGGCATTACGAGATCAGATGAAGGAGCACCAGGAAAGGGTCGACAAGATACCCGATGCCCCAAAACTCCTGCCCAAACGATACGTCGGCCGGTTCGTAGAGCAACCATACAACAAAGAAGAGGCCCCACATCCCATCCCCAAAACCTTCAAAATGCCACCATATCTAAAAATATATGATGGCACGACTGACCCTGAAGATCACATAATTCACTACGTCACGTCGGTGAAGGGTAACGACCTCTCAAAGGAGCAAGTGCCATCTGTATTATTAAAGAAATTCGGTGAAACCCTAACAGGGGGAGACTTTACATGGTACTCACAACTGCCAACACGATCCATAACAACATTCGAAGAAATGGCCGATAAGTTTGTAACTATCCACGCTGGAGACAAAAAGGCCGAAGCCAGGGTGAGCGACATATTCGCCATTAGACAGTCCCCGGCGAGGGACTCAGATACTTCCTCGCCCGATTCAACAGAGTCAGGATGATCTTGCAAAATGTATCTGAAGGCATGGCTGTGGCGGCCTTCCAAAACGGGCTGAACAGAACTGGGTCGAGGGCGACCAGAAAATTGTTGAGCAGGCTCATGAAGTATCCCCACCACTTGGGAAGAGAGTCACAACGCCTACTGCGCCGAGGTCTGAGCAGATTAGGACGACCTCAATGATCCAACTCAACGGCTAACGTCACTCCACACAGAATCAAGACGAGATCGACATAATGATACCCGAAGGGATCACCCAGGCCCACGTCCCAACCGTGATAGGCACCAGCCTTATGTCAGAACGGAAATACCGCCATCTCCTCTCCATATGGAAGGGCCGTCCATGCCAATTACATGGACTCAACAGAACGACAAAGATATGCCCCCATTTTTATTTACTCACAACTATTGTGTCTCCCCTTTAGAAATAGTGTACGCACTGGAAAAGCTCGACCCAAAGGTGAAATGGCCGCATAAGATAAAGTCCGACCAAAACACCAAAAGGTCGAATTCCCTCTGTGAGTTCCACCAGGAACGAGGCCACAATACAGAAGTCTGCATATCTTTACAATAAGAAGTGGTGAACATGCTCAACCAGGGACACCTAAAAGAACTGATGAGCGATCGCGGGAGAGACAACTTTGGGAGAGGACGAGAACAACACCAAGGGCCTCTGAATCTTCCCTCCCCCACCCGCACATCCAGATGATCATCGGCGGAGGCGATGAAGCCACAATTAACCATGTGAAGTTCACCACCACGCACAAGCTAAAGCGGTCAATCACACACGAACGGTATGATGACCTCGAAGACAGTATCATCTTAGATAAGTCGGATACCCAGAGTTTGACTTTACCTCACCTTGATGCTCTTGTTATTACCTTACGAATTTTGGACACTGATGTAAAAAGAATAATGGTTGGCGATGGAACCGGCGCGTGTATTATCCACCCCCGATTTCTCGCCCAAATGAGACTCGAGGATAAGATAGTACGACGTTGTATAACACTGTTGTTGGTTGATTTCCCAATGCACACGCAAGTGTACGTGGTCGACAAGTAATAGAGGATTTTAAGTCCAGATATCGTACCCACAGAGACTTGTGTAAACTGTTTTCTAAATCACTCTAATCGTTATTTAATCAAGCCAATATAAAATCAATGATGTAATATTTTA
>ML365018.1:15840-33070 GCA_005239505.1 Nicotiana paniculata | reverse complement strand
AACCTTCTGGGAGGGCTCAAAACACTTTGCTCTTTCCTGTGTGCTTTGGGGATGTAAAGGACACCATCTTTAGAGGGTCCCTTGTTTGTCCCAGTTTCAGTCTGTTCCGTGACCTGGGGGACAAGGTTGCTCTTCCTCATCTCCTTGGCCGGATTGGGTGCCGTCTTGGGTTTTCTTTCTATATCTGCGATGGCGATAATGTCCTTTAGAGCTGGATTGAAATCCCGGTCCTCGAAAATCATGCCAATGACGGGCCCATGATTGTGGGCGGGCAGTGGATTGTTTGTCACATTGGGAGCTTCTTCGTCCCTTGAAACCACTTTCTTTTGTTCTATATGATTTTCCACAGCCCTTTTGAGGTTCTAGCAGTCCTCTGTGTCATGCCCTTATGCTCCGGAATGATAAGCACAAATGGTACCCCGTCTAATAAATGGTAATTGATGTATTCTACCCATTTGGAGGTATGGGTTGCAGGAGCCCCATCTGCATCAACTTTGGGAAGAGACTGGAATACGGCTCTCCGATGGGAGTGAAATTAAATCTCTTTGGTTGCTCTCTGGGGTAGGCATTGTATGGGTAGCTGTTTTGAGGCGGGCGTTGATTATACGGAGGTGGGGGACGATGGTTATTTTTTGGGGGTGGAGTTCTATTCTGATTGTATTGTTGTGGCGGCCTGGGATGTCGCTGAGCATTCATTACTGCATAGGGAAAAGGGGGCGAAGCATAAGCTGTATCTTTGTGAGTGTAATAATGTTGGCAGGCTTTAGGAAATGGGCGTGGGTACTGTCGAGGTTTCCTGACATCGAAAACCATCATGGCCCCTTCTTCGTTCTTTTTCCGGTTCGCCGCAACCCAGGACCCGCTTTGGATAGCCTTAGAGGTTGCTCTTGTGGCAGATTGGCTCAGGATACGACCAGTTTTTAGCCTGTTCTCCACCATTTCTCCAATTTTAATTGCTTCCGCGAATGGTTTGCCCATGGCGGACATCATATTCTTGAAGTAATCAGCTTCTTGTGCTTGTAGAAAAACGCTCACCATTTCAACCTCATCCATCAGAGGTTTGACCCTGGATGCTTGCTCACGTCATTTGATGGCGTACTCCCTGAAACTCTCTGAGGGTTTCTTTTTTAGATTGGACAGTGAGTTTCTATCGTGAGCAATGTCCACATTGTATTGGAATTGTCGGACAAAATCTTGGGCTAAGTCATCCCATATGTGCAAACGGGATATATCCTGGTCCATATACCATTCTGATGCAATTCCCATTAAACTTTCTCCAAAATACGCCATGAGAAGTTCCTCCTTCCCGCCTGCTCCCCTGATGTGGTTGCAGTATCTTTTCAGGTGGGCTATGGGGTCTCCATGCCCGTCGTATCTTTCGAACTTGGGGGTCTTGAACCCGAGAGGTAGATGGACATGCGGGAACATGCACAAATCTTCGTAGGAGACACTTTTCTACCCGCTTAGCCCTTGTATATTTTTCAGGCTCTGTTCAATACTCCTCATTTTCCGGGTATTTCTTCATTTTCGAAGCATTTCTTATCCTGTCCCAAAGTGAACTCAGGTTGAGTTTGTTGGAGATATGCATTGGGAGCAGCATGAGCAGCATCCTGATGGACGGATGGTGTTTGGAATGTGAACGCCGGTGGCTCGAAACTTGGTCCGGAGATAGTTGGCGGGGCCGTGGTGGAGATTGGTGGCGCGGTAAAAATGTTAAAAGACGCACCAGAAAACAAAGCCTGGGGGTGAACCTCAGAAGGCCTTCCGGCAAAATGAGACGACATGCTTGGATATCCAAATGGCGTGGCCGGGTAGCTTATGGGGATGTTGGACGTCCCTCCTGCCCTGGGGATTATCTCTGGGAATCCCGGGATGGTACTAGGTGGTTCCCTACCATTGGACCATGCGTCCCACATTTCTAGCATGCGGCAACGCAGAGCCCTGTTTTCTTCCGCTGTTGCGGACTCCGATGTTGGAACGGCGGGGTTTAGGTCTTCCACGGTGGAGTTGACGATTGGCAGGTGACTTTCAGAAGTCATTTCTATGCTTCCCTTCGATCTTGTGAAGTAAGGATGGGAAGCCAGGTTACCGCAAAACCAACCACCTTAAAATACCTTTAAGATTGAACCAACAAACGTTAGTTTTTTATAACATAGACAAATTGCCCGTACGGGGTATGCAGTGCACCTGATGTTTTTCTATATGTCTTTGCCACAGCCGTGTACTTCATCCCGGCCTTATCTCTTGGTTTGTTTTTCTCTCAGTTATTATTTTTTTTTTTCTCGGTTATCGCGTCTGCTATTTACTTTTGGTTTCTTTTCTTATGGTTATGATCGAATCCTATGTGGATTGCCTACGTATCACGGCGCCGCGTGAATCAGACCATCGCGTAGTTCATGTTAGCAAAACCCAAAGGGATGCATATTTCATTTTCTAAAGGCTTCATTTAAAAAAAAAATTCCATTAAATAAGCACTTTTGATTACAGAAAGTTAACAGCCCATTTTTAGAATTACAGCGTTTGCAAAACAGACTTGGCACACATTTTCGAAAATATAAAGACTATTGTGGACTCAACATATGACTATGACTAGAAAAGTGAAGTACAGACTCGAAAATATCAAGAATACATTAGTGCTTCTGTTGCTCCAGGGGTCGGTGGGGCATCATTCGGACTTGCCACGGGCCTGTATGCTATGTATTGTCGGAGGCGGTAAAGGTCGTCCATTATCTTATGGACGAATATCATAATTGCGGAGAAGAAAGTGGTCCGAGTCATATCTTCGCATTCCTGACATTTGGTGACGATGTAGTCAGCTACCTCTTGGACCCTTCGCCTGATAATACCTTTCTCTTGAGGTAGGCGCCCGATTTGTTGGGATATTGCTTCTAAAGTTTGGACATCCTTGTGACTCTGTTCTTGCCATTGTTGTAACTCTTTTTCTAATCGAGCCATCATGGCATAACACTGTTCCCTCTCTGCTTTAAACCATTTTTCCTGTTTGGCCCTCTCGTTCTCGACGACGACCAATTTTTCTTTCAAGCCCACGACTTCCTGGTCATATTTCCTTTTTAGTTTCTTAAAAAATTCTGTTCTTTCTTCTGCACTCCTTGTTAGTCTTGCCCGAACTTCGGCCAGTTCTTCTCCGGCTTTTTCTAACTCATTCCCATAGCTACATACTTTATACCTCAGGCTGTTGATAAGCCTTTCATCGGTCCTGCTTCTCTCTGGGTTCTCAGCAGCTGTTTTCAGTTCCTGTATCTGGGCCCGGAAGGCTTCATTTTCTTGGGCTAATCTATTTTTCTCTCCTTCGATTGAGGAAGTTTGTAGAATGTTTTCGAACTTGATTTCCCTGACCTGGGCCTCCAATTTGCTTATGGTGGCTCGGTAGCTGTTCTCTTTTTCTAACCAAGCCCAATGCTCTTGAGTTTGCTAGGCGAATTGTTGTCCATGGGGTCTCTTTGTGGGTCATTCTTTCTCTTGATGCTCCCTGTTTCTTACACCGTACCAAGAGGTGTAGGCGGGTTCCACTTACCCTTTGGATAAGTCTCTTACTCGAGTTTGAGGTTCTAAAAACCTGCACTCACTCAAAATTTGACGGAACCTGCCTTCGGGAAATGCATCCCTTGGGCATAATTCAATGGCTTGTTGGCTTAAATCCTCGTCATGGGGAACACCTTGTTGCCTCCCCAACTGGCGTAAGACCCGGTGCGGGGCATATGGCTGAATGCTTCACAGGCCCATTAATAAGAGATAGAATACCTCAACGGACATATTGATAACCTCGTTGAGAGGGAGCCACCCGAACGTCCACTCGACTTGGTTGGCGGTCGGGGAGCTCAAGTATGAGTGCCAGGCTTCTGTGCCTTCAGTGAATTGGTGGCCTTTTACCCGAGTACCATGTTCTTCAATGCAGTTCAAACCGGTTAAGCCGTAGTTCATGTAGGCCGGGCAGTGACAAAGGTGTTCGATCAGCCAGATTTGTAGAAGAAGGTTGCACCCCTCGAAGAATTTTCCCCCAGATTGGCAAACTGTCAGAGCGTGGTAAATCTCGGCTAAGACCATCGGTATCAGTGTGCCATTGGACTTTTTCATCATGAAGTCTGCCAATCCCACAAGTCCGATGTCTATGCATCCGTCACTCCTTGGGCCTATCAAGGTGCCCAAGAATGCTACCACAAAAGCTAACCCCCTGCGGGCTTCCCATTTAGCCTGATCTTTGTGAGTTAGACCAGTGTTGTTAGCCTCATAACCCTGGGGATCTCCATAACGCCTATAAAGAAAGTAGAAAGTGCAGAAGCCTTCGGAAAAATGTGGGTCTTGGACGTCCCGGCTAATGTTCAACAGATCCAAAAACTTGTGGGGAGTCAACGCCCTGGGCGCCACTGGTACCGACTTCTGAGATTTTCATTGAGACCAGCATACCCCGCTATTTCCTCCAGCGTGGGTGTTAATTCAAAGTCCAAAAAGTGGAATACATTGTGGGCGGGATCCCAGAACGGTACTAGAGCCTCGACGATGTGCAACCTTGGCTTGATCTTTAAAAGGCCAGTAAGTCCCTCTAAAGCTTTATAACAGACTTTCTACTGGTCTCCCCCAAGTTGCTCCACCACATATGGAGACCCAGAGGGATTTCCTCGAATGCTTTGAAGGGGATGTTTTCAACTGTATTCATCCTGCACATTCGTTCTTTTTTTATTAAGACCACAGAAAAATTTTCGAAAAGTGTCATTTTGGCAAAGGGTTTTGTAATAAAGAAAATGGACCACCTTTGCAAACACGGCCATTTAAGGTTGTGTTCGCAAATTGGGTCGAAATTTAAAGACAAAACACAGGTGTCCATTCTTGCAAAATGACCTTCCGGCGCCCCACTTGGGCGATCAGGCTATAATGGCGTCACATAATTTTATTTAGGGCTGTATCTGTTTTATTTTGAAAAATGGAATTGGACCCGATGAGGGTTGCCTACGTATCTCACGCCAGTGAGAATCAAACAAAGCGTAGTTCGGCAAAAATCTTAAAAGTATGCACCCACTCATTTTTTTTTTATATATTTTATTTTTTAGAAATTTTGGCAGAGTTTCGGGATAAATACGAGGGTTTTTCAAAATCGGGTACATTCTCTATTATACCTCACTCTTTGTTTTTTCGTTCATTTTTTGGTTTAGCCGGTCGATACACAATTTGTGGCAAATAAATGCATACATAGCAAATAAAATGCATCACGGTAGTCTTTTATTTCGGGTACACCTGTCCTAGACGGACCCAACCCCTGCGTTGAGTCCCCTAAGTCAAATACACATGATGCAAATAAGCGTTCCTACTAGGGATCCAGCATGAGGTTTTGTTATTCTAGGTTTAAACCTAGGGTTTTGTTCTAGACCAGACTTACCCGAGTGGACAACTTGAGCCGAGGTCGGGGCAGCGTACCAAGAATACAGAAGCTTCACCGGCTTTGCAACTTATCTGTACCTCGTTATAAAATTTGGATATGACTCTAACAGAAAAGAAGTAACACGAAGTCCACACTTCCCAGGTGATTTAGAAGACTCAGAGAGAAGAGGGGTTTCGGCACAATTTTATATACAGTTCAGATAACATCAAAGCAGTAAAAAGCGGCATTTAGCACATTAGGTTCATACATGTAAAATCAGATAATAAAGCCAAATATAATTGTTATTCTAAGCTCGAATCTGGTCTGCAAAACCAGAGATTCTGGGTTCGAAACGTCCCCAACGGAGTCGCCAGAGCAGTCACACATCCTTTTTCCACTACCCCCGGATTAATGAAGGGTAGTAAGGGAGTTTTTCCACTTTAAGTGACATTATTCGTATTTGGATTTTATTTTAGTTTTCAGAGTCTCCACCCGGATTTTGGACGATGTTCCGGGACACCGTTTTGTTGAATTCCCAAACTGAGGAAATTTAGACTCTGTTTTAAGTTGTGTGCGTACCAGAAATCCGAGTAAGGAAATCTGTTAACCCGGGAGAGGGTGTTAGGCATTCCCGAGTTTCGTGGTTCTAGCACGGTCGCTTAACTATTTATATTTGGCCTAGTTATCTGATTATTTACATATTTTTTGCCTATTGTGCTTTTAGTATTTATGGATTTATCTTGAAATAAGTCACGATGTCGTGCACTTATTTGTTTTCGGGACATATTATAACTACGCCACATGACATGCACCCGCAATTACAACATGTGATTTTTATTAAATTTCGAAGTTGGAGACGGGGACATGAGTTGTCGTACCCGAGTGTAGATTACATTAGTCAAGACTATGGTCATGACAGTTTTAAAGTTCCCATTTGAGGCAATGTTTGATTATTCATTAGATTTTTCTATTTCTTGAAATAATATTTTTTTTTTAGTTATTTAAATTAATTAAGACGTTTATGGATTTATCTTAGACAAGTTACGATGGCGTGTACTTGTTTGTTTTTGGACACATGGCAAACACGTTACATGAAATGCGCCCGTGATTGCTATGTGTAATTTTATTTATTGTTTGGAATAGAGGGTCGGGGGCATGAGTTGCCACTCTCGAGTGTAGGTTAGGGTAACTTTGGTATACCATTCGATTTTATCAAATTTCAAGCTAAAGTATCATTTTTCCTAAAAAGATTACCTAAATTATGTTCACTAGTCTAAAGACAACATGCGTCGGGCTATGGCCATATTTTAGCCCCAGATTATTTCAACTCTTTTGGTCAATCCTAATTGTGGCTAGTTTACAAAAAAAAAAAAAAAAAAGCCATGCCATTATATAGAGAAAATCAAAATATTTATTTGCAAATCATTTATTTAAACAGTCAAATGAGCATATATGACTATGGTGCGGTCTTTAATTGATTCCTAAACGACTTATATTTATGCTATTTAATTTTATATCTACTGAACTTTGTTTGACGGTTTTTGCACATGCTACAGTATTGCAAACTCAGAAAATTTCAGAACATATAAGGCTAATGGAAGAGGCAGATTTCTATTTTTATTTTTTCTTAAGATTTAACGGATATAAGGTATTTACAAGCTTTTGAACCATAAAATTTATACCTATTCATCAGACAGTTTCTTTTGGAGACGAAAGCTAAGATTTTTCTTTTTTTGTTATCTTTTGTAAAATCGCAGGAATTGTTGTGGAGAAAAGCAAGTATTTTTTTTCAAATCTGGAGCTCTCAAGATGAACTCTTTTAATCACACATTTATATTGAGGTTTTACAAGAAAAAAAAGGAGGGGTTTTTGACCATAAACAGATGATGACAGTAATTATTAAAATGAAGAGCTGGCTTAGTTTTATGAAATAGAAAATACATAAACCAATTGTAATTTCAGTTCAGTCTGTTCTTTACAGCTGAGGCAGAAGAAAAGTAATCTATGACATCCTTGTTTTCTACTGTACATTCCCAATAATAAATGTAAAGATAACCACAAAAGGATGGTGTAGATTCGTTGTTGCTCTTGTGCGAGTTGATAATCCATATTTTTCTGGCTATTTTCTTAGTCACCAGACGACTAACTTAATAAACACATTCCTTAGGCATTTTTTAAAGCATAATTCTGACCATTTATTGGGTTCAGATTCATATCCTAATACCTTTGTAACGATAATCTAATTATTCTACAATTGTTTATGCATTATTATTGGGTGAATCTGACCATGAATGGGTCAGACTTTCCATCTCATAATGCCACACTAACCTAAGTTTAGATCTCCATAGACACTTGCTTACTGGGTCCCTTTAATGACCAAGAGGACACAAATAAGAGCATTTTAACTATAAGTCCAACATTGCTGCTTGGACAGTAATACCAATAGGTTCTTAAGCATTCGCAGGATGAGTCATACCATAAACGGGTTTGACCCAACCTTAATGATGTTCTTACATCATTTCTGATAGAATAGGTTCTTGCCTTTTTATGGACTGAATCCGACCATAAAAAGGGGTCAGATTCAACTCCATAGAAGTCCTATTCATCTCATAATTGTTCAGTGATTTTTGATTCTTTGGGAATTTTGGAGAAGGTGAATCTGACCATTTGAAGGGTTCAGATTCCCTACTCTCAAGCCACTGTTGGTTACCCATTTTTGTACCCTTAAGGGGTGACAAACTACTGTTTAAGCACATAATATGGGGTGAATTCGACCATTATAGAGGGTCAAATTCATCTACACTAGTGTTCTTTCATAACAATATCTAGATATTTAAAACCTAAATCAGACTAGTATTTAAGCATCTTTATAGGATGAACTTAACCATTGGAGGTTAAGTTCATGCCCTTCGATGTTGTTTTTTAACACAACCATTGATTGCACAGTCATATAAAAGACAGTTTTAAGATGAAATAGGCTTATGTAAAGTTCAGAGATTAGAAAACTAAACAATCATAATGTGTTACTCTATATACATGCATATAAGTTTATACAGAAATAGGTCTAAACAAATAAAAATACGGATTCATGGAGGAAAGACAACAGATTTCAGGTCTTCATATTTCATAAAAAAAACTCAGTTTTACATACCTTTAAGAGTAAGATAACAACAGAAAGCCTGACCAAATAAAGGTCAGGCAGATGGAAATCAGCAAAAAGGAAGAGAAACCCAGCAGCAACAAACAGCACCCACGAGCAGCAAGAAAATCACAGTAAAGAAATCCAGGAAAAGATGATTTTTGAATACCAAATGATTGAATCAAGGCAGCAACAAAACCAAGTCCTTTAGGAAAGAAAACCACAGCTACAAGACAACCTAAGTTCAGATTGTTTCCCACTCCTACTGCAAATCCTTTTTGTTTCTGTTTTTCAAGTCTTTTAGTAGTCAAAGTTGTATTTTCCAGTCCAAAAGGTTCAAAGAAGAGTCCAAAATCCCCTCTAGTGGTAAAAAGTGTGTGTATATGTAGGGGAATTTGGGATAGGATATGCTCAGCATATTCCTTATCAAATAAACTAGAAATAATACCAATGCAACTGTCACCCTTATCTTTTTGGGACAGCTATCTATTTTCAGAACATTCCAGCCCTTATTCCCCTTTTGAAATTACTATTTTAACCATAAATATCTGATTTCTTGACCTACAATACCTAATATGCCCCTTGAAGTCTCTGAAATTACCATTAGGTAACCAAGGTTAGACTTGCTTGGGTTATTGTTTAATTATAGCTAACTAACACTAGTTAGGTCCCTTTGGATAACTACTAGTTGTTCTTAACTAAGGTTGAGTTAATTAATCGAAGATTAGTTGATTAAATGCCTAGAGTTGGCTTTCATACTACTTACTATGTTTAAGTCATTTAATCAACAACTTAATTAAACTCAATGGAGGTTAGTCAAACCAGTTCTCTTAACTTAGGTTAATTTAATTAAACTAAATGAATCTGTTTTAGTCCATTACCCTCAAGCTAGTTGTTTTAAACAGATTTTATTAATAGTTACATATTTTAAGAAGATACCTAAGTTAATTTCTAGATTGAAGAAGTTGGAATCATTTAAATGTGAGACTAAGTGAATCATTCGTTCTTAAACTTAGTTAATTGATCTTAACTAGTTATCTAGGACTTAGATCGACTATGTTGTTAGATGATTTTTAAAATTAAGCCTACTAGTTAAGTGTGACTAATTCCTTATGGCCTAATTAATTTAAACTAAAATTGACTACCATTTGAATTAAAATCAGTAGTTAATTGAACTAATTGGTTTAAACAATTTCATTAGATGTAATCAGGCTTATCTATTAACTCTTAGTCAATTGAGTGATTGATCCTATGAAACTAAACTTTTAAACTATTTTGGTCATTCTAGGATCTTAGTTTGATTAAGAAAGCTAGGTTAATAATTAGGTAATAAGTAACTCTATTCTAATTTAATTAATTAGTAGCTAATCTTTTTTGCCTTATCAAGGGTTGATTAATTTCAGATTAATCAATCATTTTAAACTTCTTAGACTTAGGTCAATTATACTGTATTTTAGTTCAAATGTATACGTAATTAGTTGTGTATAATTTGTCTAATTAGATTATTATTTAATCGATTAATCTGGGTGGATGGTTAACCGTCGGATTACACTAAACTCAGAAGATGAATTAGAGTAATCAATCAATTGAAGGTGGGAAGTAGTGACAATGAAGGCAATTTAAAAAAAAACTAAGCATGAATCAAATAAAGCTAACAAGTAGAACCTTTAGTAAATCAATGGTGACTAACAGGAAAACCTAAAAATGATTAATCATGGTTGCAAAAACAGTCCGGAATTGCATAATGTGTTAAGTACTACATCAATCGAAATCGAAAATAATGTGAATCAAGACAGAAAAGTCATACATGCAGTCAATGACGAAACCTAAATTAGGAAGTATGATTAACAGGGAAAACCTAATTACTTAATTGACAATAACAAAAAGTCAAGATATGACTGTCATGAAATATACTTAAAATTAAAATGACAAGGAAGAAATATACACAGGTGGGGGAAGGTAATGAAAGAAAAAAACAGATCTACACAAATCTTCAATAAAAATAACTAAATCATGATAGGTTCATGCCAATAACACCAAAACAGTTAGAAGGGAAGAGGGGATACCCGTAAAAAGGGGTTTTTTGCCGGGAAAGAGAAAGGGGGTCACTGGACCTTACCGGATCTGATGGGGGTTTGAAAAAATGAATCAAACCTTCATTAATCGATTGCTCTAGTTAAGAGCAATCGACCCATGAAGGTCTGAACCATTGGTTGTCCTCAAATCGGCTGGGGAGAAATTTTGGGGTTTTTCAGATTCTTAGATCTGAAACCCAGGCAAATCTATCGGTTTTTTAGGAGGGTTGATAACGGGAGGTGACAGAGGGGGTGATGGTGGTCGTCTGGTGGGAAGTTGGGTTTGATTGGAGTGGGTCTGGTGGCCGGACGGCGGTGGGCTTTCAGGGGCGGCTAGGGTTTAGGTTAGAGGTTGAGATAGATGAAGGAGATGGGGGCGGCTATGGTATAGGTTGGGATTGGGTTTCGGATCGAATGAGGGTATGGGGTGGGGTTTGGACAGTTAAATACTTGTTAGGTAGTTAGTTCCGGACCGTTGGATCAAAATGATCCAACGGCTGAAGTGAATGGAAGGCTAAACGGCGTCGTTTGGGTACTGGGTTTGGGCAGGCCGGGTGTAAGGGGTTTGGGCTGGGCTGTCCGAGTGTATAGAAATAGGGGTTGGGCCTGGGTCTTTCTTGGCCCAGGTCCGATTTTATTTTTTTCTTAACTAATTAGCTTAATTATTCTAATTAAATTAAACTCTACTTTAATCCAAAAATGTAGCAATTAATTTTAAACCTTATTTTTCATCTATTTACATATTTATTAAGAATAAAATATCCAATTATATATTCTTAATTAAATCTATGACTTATCGAATAAAAAATGATTAATTTTCATAGTAATTAGTTATTAAAGACTATATTATGTTAGGTACTAGTCGTTCGTCTATTATTTAATTGATAATAACTTCATAATTCCTTGGTAATGTGAAATCTTAATAATTTTGAAAAAATGAATCATGGATATACAAACAATGCAAGTGATTCACAATTAATTACCGAAAAATCAACAAAAATTCATAAAAACCATTGATTTATTAGGATTTTTATAGGACGATACGGCGAGTAAAAATTACATGCTCACAATATAGAAACGTATACATGTGACGTACGCTCCTATAAGGCTGGCATGACCATTTGTAAACTCAAAACATAGGCCGACAAGGCTATACAAGTATCCATATACTTGACATTTGTCTACAAGCCTCTAAGAGTACATAAACATCAAAAAGGTCGAGAGGGCCCCACTATACCAGTCAATGCATGTCCCAATCATACAGACCAAATAGGCAACTCCGGAGCAAGTGGAGTGCATCAACACCTTCCGCTGAGTTGATAGCCAACATGAAGGACTGTCAACCTGTCTATGGGGACCTGCGGGCATGAAACGCAGTGTCCCCAAGAAAAATGGACGTCGGTACGAATAAAGTAGTGAGTATGTAAGGCAGAAAGCATAACTAAGAACAATAATGTAAAGAGAGATGTAAGAGATACAGCCTGTAGCATCTGAGTGCCTCTGAGAGATAGTACATGAAATGCGTGATATATATATATATATATATATATATATATATATATATATATATATATATATATATATATATATATATATGCATAATCTTTTAAAAACATCCTCCTCTGTGGGCATCATCATCATCATCATATCATACCCGGCCTCGAAGGACTAGGTAAAAACATGGCCCGCCATCATAAGGCTCGGTAGAATCGTACCCGGCCACGTGAAGCTCGATAAACCCAACTGATAAGTGGTTGCACAATAGGTGTCGTACCCGGCCAACTATAGCGCGACTCGGTAGAGTAAAATAGATACTATATATAATGCATGTTAGACTCATGGAATCACGCTCTAAACCTTTTGGAGTGACATAAGGTAGTTGCACCTTTGATTAACATTATGGACATGATACCCTCAATATAAACTACACTAGAACTCAAGTTTCACACATACTTTCTTAGAAAAACTTTGTAAGGATAGAACAACATGGACAACCTTAGTTGTTAGGAGTAGATTCATTATGAAATAGCGTATCGTTTACGTTCTTTTCACTTTAGATCATGCCAAAAGAAAGAAGGAAATACCTTAACATACTTTATCACAATCTTTCTACTCACCAAGTTGAACTCGCCTCTTCGCATCTTAATCTACAACAACGATAATAATACTATCATTAAGTTACGAAAGGTACAACTATCGCACAACGAACGACAAGATTATTTTGTATAAAAACGGGAAGCATCTCCCCTATATTCCTTACTTCCTCCAAATTCAAGATAACACCAACAACACAACAACACAACGACAACAACATATATACATTGTTTTCCAGCCTTATATACATCATAAAATACTACAAAACAGCCCAACACACTGCCATCTCTTCATACACTAGATGACCACCGTAGTAGTGTCAAACAACCCTGAAATGTTTCAAAGAACGACCATCCCACCACCCTAAACCTATATGGTTTTTCTCCACAACCTTCCTCCTCCAAAACTCCACAATACAGTGGTGAAATATGAAACCCAATAGCAATATAAAACAGTCCACAAAACAGTACGCTACAAGTGAATAACTCGAACTCACAGCTTTCGATCACTGTCCCATGAGTTCATACAAGTATAGAACGAATTACCATGAATTTACAGCAGAAAACATGGATGAAAGAGAGTAGTAAACTTACCTTATTTTTTGGATAACTCAGCCCTTATCTTGGTTCTTCAAATTCTAGGTTTTACCCCCAATTAGAACTTGAAAGGGAGAGAAAATCAATTAGGATTTATTGGTAATTTTTGGGAGGATGTTGTGATGACCCAAGGGGTCATTTAATAAAATTAGACTCTGTTGCATACTAAATAACCATAAAAAGACAAAAATTAAATACCTCGATTTGTGTGCACAGTTCGGATGTGAAACTGGAAAGCTTTTATGTGAAAATATGAGAAATAGTAATTTTTAGAATTTAATTTGATAAAAGTTGACTTTAGTCAACATTTTGACTAAACGGACCAGGATCTGTGTTCTAACGATCCCGGGAGGTCCGCAGTAAAATATGGGACTCGGGCTTATTCCCTAAAATGAATTTCGAGGTCCCAAGCCTTAGAAATCAATTTTTGAAAGAAATTATTTTGATGAAATGTTTGTGAATTAAAGAAAAGAAATAATGTTAAAAATCATTGGTATCGGGTCCGTATTTTGGTTGCGGAGACCGGTACAACTTTGTTATAATATTTAAATGTTAACTGTGAAATTTTGTGAAAAACGCAGTTCGTTTGACGTGATTTGGACATCCGTTTGAGAAATTATGAAAGTAAGTAGTTTTTGTTGAAAATGATGAGTTTTGAGGTTTAATTAATAAATTTACATGTTATTTGTGTGATTCTATCGTACGAGCAAGTCCGCATGATGTTTTAGACTTGCACGCATGATTTGTTTAGAGCCCCGAGGGCTCGGGTGAGTTTCGGACAGGCCACATGGTGTTTTACACTTGAAAATAACTGATGGTTTTTCAGTATCTGGTGTCCGGGTTTTTGTACTATGCGATCGCATAGGTATAACCGCGATCACATAGTGTAGTCTTCAGGAGTCCCAAGTTTTGTACTGTGCGAACGCAATGTCAGGAGTGTGATCGCACTACTTCACCAACGCCCTACTATCGAACACACCAATAACCGTGCGATCGCGGAGCATATTCTGGGCCAAGTTGTGTGAACGCAAGCCATAAAGTGGAAACGCACTGAGTTAAATTTAGGCCTAAGGGAGGGAAATCCAATACCCTGTGCGATCATACCCCTCCCCATGCGAACACACTACACTATTTTTTCTTACCGTGTGCAATCGCATTTAATTACCCGCGATCGCACAGTTGCCCAGCCCAACTAATATAAATACCTGTTAAAAACGGGCATAACCCTTTCTTCTCCAAATTTTCAAAGTTCCAGCCCTAAAAAGGAGTTTTTTTCAGAAATATTCATCCCTAATTCATAGGTAATCAATACCAAACCTTGTTCTTTTCAATTCCTTACTATTTTGCATCACTTTTAAAGCAAAAACAAAAACTTTTCATGGTAAAAATGTAGGATTTTGGGTAGAATTAGGGAGTTTTGTACAAATTGAATTTTTATACCATATTAAGGTTGGATTTCAAAAGTAATAGTATATTTGGGTTCGTGGGTGAATGAGTAAACGTAACTTGGTCCGAACCCCGAGTTTAGACCAAGCGGGCCCGGGGTCGGATTTTCACTTTTTTTTTTAGAAAACATAGGAAAAATTATATTTTTTTATAAAGTTAGTTCCTTTAGCATTAGTTAATGATATTGTTAATTTTGATTATATTCGAACAATTTATAGGTGAATTCAAAGGGAAAAGCAATAATTGAGCAGTGAGTGGCCTGCGGAATTGAGGTAAGTGTTTGGTCTAACTTTAGCTTGAGGGAATAAGACTCCCCACTTGTTTGCTTTGTGAATGCATGGGCGTGGTGTGTAGGTGAGGTGACGAGTATCTATGCACCACCCAAATTGTTTGTTAAACATGATCTCTTTTCCCGTTCCCCACTTATTTGAACCGATATATGTTCATTATTGTTTCTATGACTATATGGCCTTGTTGAATTGTTGTTAGTTATTGTTGTGACTACTTGGAAAGAGTGTTGGTTGTTTAAGTTGGTTTCCTGGTGATACAAACATGGTTGAGAGGTTATTGATGAAGTTATGATGAGACAAAACTATTGTGAAATGCTTGGCCTGAATTGTGAAATTTTGAATAAATTGATATGATATGTCTGGTGGGAGCGGGTTGCACGCCGCAACAAGGAGTGATAAGGGTGGACAAGTGGGATCAGATTGCATGCTGCAACAAGATCAATAAGGGTGATATATTTAAGGAGGATCAATAAGGGAGGACAGGTGGGAGCGGGTTGCACGCCGCAACAAGGAGCGATAAGGGAGGACATTTATATTTTACTGATTTTTAAAGAAAAAGAAAATAAGAGTTTTGAAAAGAAAAGGTCTATTTTACTACTCTTTAAGTATTTTTGCACTATTTTTATTCAAAGTTAGAGTTTGGAACATTGAGGAGTTATTTGAGAATTGGTTATAGCTGAGTTATTTTATTTTGCTGCAGTACTTATTTATTTATTTGTTTCGAGTTCTTTCTGGCTTTATTATTATTGTTGTTATCGATTATATTGTGAAGCCCGACTTGGCCTCTGCACTACTTCACCGAGGTTAGGCTCGGCACTTACTCAATACATGGGATCGGTTGTACTAATACTACACTATGTGCTCTTTTGCACAGATCCAAGTTCTAGTCAGCAGTAGAGGATTCCAGGACAACCACCCGATTCATTTGGAGACACGAGGTACATCTGCCAGCGCGCGCAGATTCCGAGAGTCTTCTCCTATTTTTTCCATACACTGTTTTATATCATTCAGAACAGTTACACTATTTCTTTCAACCATTATTTGTAATATTCTTTAGTAGTTCGTGGATTGTGACACCAGGCCCTGAGGTAGTTCTAGATTTATTTATATGATTAGTTTTGTGGCTCGTTTTAATTAGTTAATTGTTTATTTCTCTTTATTACATAGGGAATCATTCATTAAAAGTCAATAGACTCAGTTTACTTTACATTATTTTATTATGTGTAAATGGATAAATAATGCATAGTAGTTAATAGAATTCTAACATGGGCTTGCCTAGCAAGTGTGGTGTTAGGCGCCATCACGACCTCTAAGGTTGGGAATTTGGGTCGTGACAAATGTTTGCAGGGATTTAGGTCTGATTATTTGTGATAGATAATGAGGGTTATATTGCAGTATATGAGCCCTTAACTAAGCTCTTTGGCCGACCCAAAATTTCTTCTTTTTGGGCTCTCATTTAACCAAGTAGGTGACACACATACTTGTCACCTAGAAGCATGCGCAGTCCTGCGAAAATGCATATATCTCTCTACTCTGATGTCGTATCGACAAAAGGTTAAATGTGTTAGAAACTAGACTCATAGATCGTAAATTTGATAGCTATATCATACCATAATTAAAAGTATATTGGGATAAAATCTCATCTACATTTGACCTAATTTTCAGCATATTTGTGAATGTAACTTGTGAAGACCTTTGCCAACTTTTGTTCCACAACTTACTTGACTTCAAAACTTAGCACACGACTATCATACAACAAAAATAACTCATAGAATAACCTCCTTATCATTTAATGAACCATAGCCTTACCCTAAAGTACATGTTATAACATTCCAAACTCGTCGACTTTCGACGAAACTTATTTTCTTCAATTTGTTTAGCTTCTAAGCCTTCCAACCCTGTTGGTACTTGCATTCCATGATCTTAAATATTTTTAACCTCAAAGTTCACATGATTAACTTAATTTATGTACTTTCAAAGACGATCTCATTTCTGAGCTTAAATAAATTGACTTACGACGTACTCTCACGTACGAAATTATAGGGTGTAACATTATTTCCCCTTTTGGAACATTCATCCTCGAATGTTGAATGATGCACTTATCGTTGTCTTAAAAGATAGCTTTTACAAATATTATAATATTATCTTTTCCATCTAGGGAGTTGTTCGATGAATAAATCCAAAGGCTAGGGCATTCCCCCCCCCCCCCTCTTTAG
>ML365018.1:1147-15806 GCA_005239505.1 Nicotiana paniculata | reverse complement strand
CCCCCCCCTTTAGGCCTCTTTCTCAAACCTCGACTTGTGGTCGAAATTCTTCCAATCTCGTAACTGTTTCTACCTTCTTTCGTGTAGACTATACGATTCTAACCTTGAATGTAAGCTAATGCGACTCTTATCTTCTTTTTCCGTTAGCTTTTAACCAATCTCTAGGCTTCACTTTGTGAACATATATAGTACTATGACAAGTTGTCCCTCTGGCATCTATATTTGTACTAATTTCTTTGCTTGGTACTTTGTCGAACTTATGACTATTTCTATATCTTGTTTCATAGCCTCAGTTATCTATGCTTATGGCTTGATCAAAACTAGGTCGGTCATACTATATCATAACTCTTAATTCAATTTATTATTATCGAGGTCTGCCACCCAACTCTAGGTTACTCTCTCACCGCTTATCCTATATGTATAAATTTAAGCCATTTAGTGCTTCCTTATTATTGTTCATCTTAACAATGACAGCCTAATCTCATCTCATATTTATAACTTTGATCTGTCTATTATTGATTCACCTTAATGTTGATCTATAATCTACCACTGATAACTTGAAACCTCTTATGTAATATATCATCACTAGGGCTCACGTCTCATAGGGGAACATCTGAAGTGATTTTCCTGATTCACTCAAGGACGATACTATACTCCAATAATTGTATTTCATAGCATTCCAATATGATTCATCCTATGGGGGTATTCTAATCCTGTTTCATCCATGAAATCCTTTTTTCTTTAAATAATTACTCAATCAATAGCCTAAATGTAATCCTCTTATCATCTATCACAATTACACCCTTACTTTACTACCAAGGTAGTATTCTATCTCTTCTAAATGCTCCTAGTTTTAAACTCCTTTGAGTTCATTCATGCTATACCGAGCTTTTTATAACTTTATGGAAACCATCAGCTCTCTTATTGTGATGGGTTTAATCCCGAGGACTTACCTATTCTCGTCACCTTCTCACTCACGTGTTCTTATCCTTACTCCTGTATAGCTAAAACCTTGTTGCTTTACCATACTTTATCTTGCAACCTACGCATATCTATTTATACTACTTGCAACATTCCTTTTAACATGCTAGCACCAAAGATTTCCTTTCATGCCTTCCCAGCTGTCTTTAAATGTATGCAATTACTTTCCTAGTCGTTCTGCCACTTGTTGCATACATACTTGGCTTATCTTAGTTCCAATGAATACTGGAGTTCCCTGTATCTTATATGATCTCAATTATCAACTCTTGATTTTTTTTTTCTTCCCGTTCATTATCCACGATAGGTGCCTCTTACTTATATAGTGCATACAATATTATAGTGAGACTGTTGTTACAAGACCATTCTTTAGGTCACTATGCTTATGTTGAAGCCTTCTTCCTTATTACCTCAGCTAGTATTTCGTTGTACTACATAGTGGATACCCTCCGACTCTTGTAAAGCTGTGAGCTTATTACATCATATACCCAAAGGAACTTTTGATGTTCTTACTCACCTATTATTATCCTTAGTCACTTACATCCACGCCCTTGTGCTCGTAAGGTTTCTTCTAAAGTGAAATTTGACTATCTCCCTAGTGGCACTTTCTTTTATTTCCGCAACACTTATACGGTACCTTTAACTACCCAATCTCCTATCTTAATATTACTCAAGCATCACGATGGCATCATATCTGCGAGATTGAATTCCCTATGTTGGGTTTCACTACGTTTATCTTGCACGATCTGTTGATTTATCTATGACATCTTGTTTAGCTATAACTAGGATCTTTTTGAATCAACTATAGACTACACGTTGGTCCACTCTCATATCTGTATTTTATGTAATGCCTCTTAGGTTATGCTCTTTTGCCTTAACTTACCTCTCGTACGGGATCCTTATGTATCAAGTGTTCATTCCTACTTATTAACAATATCATCGAGTGTGAAACCCTTATAGATTCTCCCCAACATCATGATTGCATAATGTTCTGGAGTCATATTATATCTGTAAGATCTGAATAAATGCAGCCTCATTCCTTTCACCTTTTTACCACATTCTTCCTTTACCATTCGATATTTACCTCTTCATCTTTGGCATTCACATCTTAACTGAGATATTACTCGCCTTGGGTAACCCTTCTACACCAAGTATAATTGAATTTCTTACGCACAAGGGTGACACCTGGTGTAACTAGCACATTTAGTTCCTTAAGCTTAACTCTGCTCATAGTGCTTTCTTTAGGAAAGCGTCTTCTTGAATAAACTTTAAAGGTTATTCTTCTGTTGTCCTTTCTATTATTGTCCAAACACGATCTCTAAAATTCTCACAATGCCGACTATTACCAATTCCCTCAATCCTTAATTCATGTTTAGTTTATCTTGTTCACCAGCCCATACTGATTTCTATTACTCTGGGGTCTAACTTTTCCCTTTGGCAATCACTTTAGAGTCACGAACTTATTTCTCGAAATGAGGATGTGACTTTATGACCTATGCTCTTTTGTTGCCTCAAGGCCTGTTACCTCTCTTTTTTTCCTTCCCTTGACTCTATTCGGTAATACTGTCATTTTTCTTACCGTTTTCATCCACGTATCACATCTTACTCATAATTCTTTATTAACTCTCTTCTCTTTTTCCATGCTAACATTTATGTCTATCACTTTATTCTGATAACTCCAACAAAACGTTCCTTGACTTTTAGCTCCCTCTGCTTCATCTCACAGGTTCTTTGGGACGCCTGACATTCTCTCTCTCTCTCTCTTTCTCTCTCTCTTTTTTTTTACTAGGGCAGGAGTCATCCTAAGGTAAATATTCATCCCTTATAGGATTCCAATGCCTATCTTCTAAACTTTCTGACATTCTAGAGTGCACCATCTGGCTATCTCCTAATGAGAACTATTATCATGTCCTGCACTACCCTCCAAAAATGTTACATAATGGTAACAATCCATCCAACATTTTGGGTTACTTTAACCCTAACTGGATATTGATATCACGTCCTTCTCTTAAGCTATATCGGTTAGCTCTCATAGGGCATAACTGAGATGAATCTGGCCAATTGTATATATCTCATAATGCTTATATTTCTCTGCCTGTAAGGTAAATACTGATAATCTTCACTAACTGAGTACCTCGTACCCCTCTTCACCTTGCTCCTTTTACTTGTTGAAACTTGTATCTACCTTCTGATTCTCTCATTATTTTTTTTCTTTACCAAATGGGTGGATAGATATACATTCCTTACGACTCCTTACCAAGAAGCTTACACGTCTTAGTATACACATAATCTGCTGAATACATCACATTTACTCATCATAAGCATGATGCAAAATTGAGTTCCTCTTACACAACTCTTCCAAAGCCACATTGCAATATCTGACCAGTCGTCTTTCAAGATGTAGGCATCGTCGTATTATGAATAAGATAGAATTTTGAGCTCTACCACACGATCTAGAGTAAGAAGAAAGAGTGACAGTCCTAACTGCCCTGTAGCCTTCTGCTTATAAGTGTGGTTCACAACACACGCATAAACAAGACTCTACTAGACACGGCTTGTAGATATCCCTAGGACAGAACTACTCTGATAACACTTCTGTCACGACCCAACCTATGGGCCGCGATGGGCATACGGTACCTTACTTAACCGAGTACCAACATAACATATCTTTCTTATCATAATATCACGGGTAAATGTGCCAAAATGGTCATCATGACATAATCGAAATAAAACATAAGGGAATGCTAGACATATGACGACCTAACATTAAATAGAAATGTATACATGTGACGTACGCTCCTATAACGCTGGAATGGCCATTTGTAAACTCAAAACATAGGCCGACAAGGCCATACAAGTATCCATATACTTGACATTTGTCTACAAGCCTCTAAGAGTACATAAACATCAAAAAGGTCGGGACAGGGTCCCGCCATATCAGTCAATGCATGTCCCAATCATACCGACCAAATAGGTAACTACACAGCAAGTGGAGCGCAGCAACACCTTCCGCTGAGCTGATATCCTACTAGGAGGACTCTCAACCTGTCTATCGGGACATGCTTGGATGAAACACAGCGTCCCCAAGAAAAATGGACATCATTACAAATAAAGTACTGAGTATGTAAGGCAAAAAACCATAACTAAGAACAGTAATGTAAAGAGAGATGTAGGAGATANTATATATATATATATATATATATATATATATATATATATATATATATATATATATATATATATATATATATATATATGTATATATATATATGCATAATCTTTTAAAAACATCAGCCTCTGTGGGCATCATCATCATCATCATATCATACCCGGCCTCGAAGGACTAGGTAAAAACATGCCCCGCCATCATAAGGATCGGTAGAATCGTACCCGGCCACGTGGAGCTCGATAAACCCAACTGATCAGTGGTTGCACAATAAGTGTCGTACCCGGCCGACTATAGCGTGACTCGGTAGAGTAAAATAGATACTATATATAATGCATGCTTGACTCATGGAATCACGCTCTAAACCTTTCGGAGTGAGGTAAGTTAGTTGCACATTCGATTAACATTATGGACATCATACCCTCAATATGAACTTCACTAGGACTCAAGGATCATCATACTTTCTTAGAATAACTTTGTAATGATAGAACAACATGGACAACCTTAGTTGCTAGGAATAGATTCATAATGAAATAGCGTATCATTTATGTTCGTTTCACTTTAGATCATGTCAAAACAAAGAAGGAAATACCTTAACATACCTTATCACAATCTTTCTACTCACCAAGTTACTCGCCTCTTCGCATCTTAATCTACAACAACGATAATATTACTATCATTAAGTTACAAAAGGTACAACTATCACACAACGAACGACAAGTTTATTTTGTATAAAAATGGGCAACATCTCCCCTATAATCCTTACTTCCTCCAAATTAGAGATAACATCAACAACACAACAACAAAAACATATATACATTATTTTCCAGCTTTATATACACCATAAAATACTACAAAACGGCCCAACACACTGCCATCTCTTCATACACAAAATGACCATCGTAGTAGTGTCAAACGACTCTGAAATGTTTTAAAGAACGACCAGTCCACCACCCTAAATCTATATGGTGTTTCTCCACAACCTTCCTCCTCCAAAACTCCACAAAACAGTAGTAAAATACGAAACCCAACAGCAACATAAAACGGTCCACAAAACATTCTGCTACAAGTGAATAACTCGAATTCACGGCTTCCGATCACCGTCCGTGAGTTCTTACAAGTATAGAACGAATTACCATAAATTTACAGCAGAAAAAATGGATGAAATACTGCAGTAAACTTACCTTATTTGTTGGATAACTCAGCCCTTATCTTGGTTCTTCAAATTCTAGGTTTTACCCCCAATTAGAACTTGAAGGGGAGAGAAAATCAATTAGGATTTGTGGATAATTTTTGGAAGGAAGTTTGCAGGGGTTTAGGTCTGGTTGTTTGTGATATATAATGAGGGTTATATTGCAGGATATGAGCCCTAATCTCTTTGGCCAACCCGAAATTGCTTCTTTTTGGGCTCTCATTTAACCAAGTAGGTGACACACCTACTTGTCACCTAGCAACATGCGCAGTCTCGCAAAAATTCATATATCTCTCTACTCCAATGTCATATCGACAAATGGTTAAATGCGTTAGAACTAGACTCATAGATCTTAAATTTGGTAGCGAGATCATACCCTAGTTCCAAGTATATTGGGAGAAAAGCTCATCTACATTTGACCTAATTTTTAGCATATTTGTGAATATAACTTGTGAAGATCTTTGCCAACTTTTGTTCCACAACTTACTTGACTTCAAAACGTAGCACACGACTATCGTACAACAAAAATAACTCATAGAATAACCCCCTTATCATGTAATGAACCATAGTCTTACCCTAAAGTACATGTTATACATTCCAAACTCGTCGACTTTCGACGAAACTTATTTTCTTCAATTTGCTTAGCTTCTAAGCCTTCCAACCCTCTTGGTACTTGCAGTCCATGATCTTAAATATTTGTTACCTCAAACTTAACACTATTAACTTACTTTATGAACTTTCAAAGACGATTTCATTTCTGAGCTTAAATAAATTGACTTACGACGTACTCTCACGTACGAAATTATGGGGTGTAACAAAAAATATAATGGGTTCAATACTAAAAACCTTAAAAGTTTAATAAATAGGGTTTAAATCTTGTACCTGCCTCTAGACACACAAAATGGCTTCACAATTGAAGAAAAATAGGCAATTGGATTACCAGGCATGCTATTATGAGGGTGTTTGGCTAAACTTATAAGCTGGTCAAATTGGCTTATAAACACCTTTTGGCTTATTTACGCATTTGGTAAACATCCAAAGTGCTTATAAGTCAAATGCTTATAAGCTAAAATCAGCCATAAGTCATAAGGTGGTCACCCCCAACTTATGGCTTTTCAGCTTATAAACACTTTTAGTTTGACCAACAATTTTACTAATTTATACTAAGTAATATTTCCTAATTCACAAAATACTTTTTCCAAAATAAATTTCTTCACTTTCTCTTCATTCCATATTCCTTGTTAATTATTTTCTTTACAAAGAATTTTGGTAATTTATAATCTTTTGAAAAACATTCAAGCGTATTTTAGATATTTTAACAAAAGAATAGCTTATCAGCACTTTTTTATCAAACACATCAACTGCTTATTATCAGTTTCAGCACTTCTCTCCAAACACGTAAATGTTTATTTTAAAAATAAGTTTCAGCACTTAAAAAAACTTTTCAGCACTTCAAACTTATCAGCTACTTACAATCAGCTAATCCAAACGGGCTCTATATCTTGACACAGGTCGAATTGCATATTTATTACTCCCTCTGTTTCAGTTTATGTAAATCTATTTTCTTTTTGGTCCTTTCCAAATAGAATGACCCTTTTCTAAATTTGGTAACAATTTAGCTTAAACTTACAATTCTACCCTTAATGAAAAGCTTTTAGAACCACACAAATACTCTAGGCTCCTTTTTGACTTGTTTAGGACCACAAATTCTACAAGTCTTCATTTTTTCTTAAATTTCGGGCTCACTCAAACAAGTTCACATAAATTAGAATGGAGGGAGTACAAATTTTTAAATGCAAAGATATATAACCCAAGTTAATCATAATTCCGATTAGAAGACAATACAAGTTGGCCCAAATGAAAATCAATAGATCTGTCAATCAACAGTCTGTCAAAGAACTTTTTACAAGGATTACTAATATTATGAATAGTATATGGATTAATGAAGAAGTACTGGAAGGTGTTGGAATTGCTAAAAAAAAAAAAGATTGTAGTCTCTAAGTAATAAAGTTTCACGGCGAGAAAGCACTTCTTATGAACAAAACACATAACCCAAGTTAATCATAATTCCGAGTAAGCTACATGAAAAACGGGGGAGGAAGATATGAAAGAAAAGCATCGCCATTTGTTTCACACATTTCAGGTATTTGAATTTTTAAAGTTCGGAAAATGCAATTTTATGTAAAGATATGTTTATGTTGTCGCCCAATTATATATATACACGTCCAAAGTGATGAGGAAGTATATTATTCTTTTATGATGATGTGCTATGTTGAGTTGTGTTCCTTAGATTGTTCTAGATGTAATTGGAGCGGGTTGAAAATTTTGTATTAATTCTAATTACAGATAAGACTCTGTTGAATTTTTTAAGAAATTTGGGAGTTAATAAAAAATTATTTCATGAACCTAATGTATTTATACCGAACATTCTAATATTATTTTTATTATTTATGTCTTAAAGTCTTCTTTAGCCGAGGGTCTATTGGGGACAGTCTCTCTGCCATTTTAGGGTAGGGGTAAGGCTGCATTCATCATATCCTCCCCAGACCCCTGTTGTAAGATTAGGTAGTTGTTGTCGTTATTGTTATTGTTGTTGTTGTTGGTGGTGGTGGTGGAGGTCTTAAATTTTTTCATTATATTTTGAGGAAATCTATTATTCTAATAAATTTGGGAAATAAAAACTTATGTCCGTGTTGAAGTCGAATTGGGAAAACCTTTCTCTTATAGGTTTGGGACTATTTTGGGACCTATTTATAGGAGTTATAGTTGGAGATTCTAGAGATTGTATGGTGTTTTTTTCTCATTCATAGTGAAAAACTCTCTTTATTTCTACCCCGAAGGTTAGGCTTAGCCAAACCTCGTTAAATCCTTGTGTAATTGTGCGCTAGTTAACGCATGATCTTTCGCAATAATTAGTATCAGATCAAGGCTTGGATTTCTACACATAATTTAAGGCTAAGATATCATTATCATCTTTAACAAGTGTAAAAGTTGAGGAATTTGATGGGAGATCTAGTTTCAGTCCATAAAAGATCAGGATGAAATCCTCCATGGTATTACTAAAGTTGTATAAGACCCTCACGCCCCGAAATTCCACCATCCGGCCGTGATGGCGTCTAACGTTGAACCCGCTAGACAAGCCAACGTATATAGCTAAACTAGCATGAAAATCTCAACTTTTCAGAATAACCTAAAACACTTCGAAATTAAATCAGCGGAATAAATACAGTTTTAAGCTAAGTAAAGACAATCACAATATATCGACGCAAAATTTCTCAAAACCTGGAGTCACAAACTCATGAACTGTCTAAGAGTGCTCAATACAAGTCTGAAAAGAAATACATGTCTGCCTTTCAAACTAAAGGAAAAACAAGACAGAATCGAAGAAAAGGGGATAGAAGAGACGCCAAGGCTCACGAACGCAAGCGGGTATACCTTGAAGCCTCTATGATGAACTGGAAGACACTCTCACTAATGATGTCCTCCGGGTCCGGCTGCGTAATCTGCACAACATAAAGAAGTGCAGGTGTAGCATCAGTACAACTGACCCCATGTACTGATTAAGTGTCCAGCCTAACCTCGGCGAAGTAGTGACAAGGCTAGAACCAGACTACCAAATAAAACTGTGCAGTTCAAATAAATATATACATATATACAACGGATAAGAAATATTGGGAGAAAACAATTAACAAAGGAAGGGTAACATGATGAGGGGAGATAACAGTTTCATATAAGAAATCTCAATAAGGAAAAGATCAACAAAGCCAGCATATCAACAAGGACAAGAAATCACAAACTTGCACGGCATCACCCTTCGTGCTTTTACTCTCGTCCTCACTATGCAATGTATAATGTAATCAATGTAAATCATGGAACGGCATCACCCTTCGTGCTTTTACTCTTGTCCTCACTATGCAATGTATAATGTAATCAGTGTAAATCATGGCACAGCATCACCCTTCGTGCTTTTACTCTCTTCCTCAATATGCAATGTATAATGTAATCAATGTAAATCATGGCACGACATCACCCTTCGTGTTTTTACTCTCTTCCTCACTATGCAGTGTATAATGTAATCAATGAATATCGGTACGGAATGGTACATCGTACGGCACAGCATCACCCTTCGTGCTTTTACTCTCTTCCTCAATATGCAATGTATAATGTAATCAATGAATATCGGTACGGAATGGTACATCGTACGGCACAGCATCACCCTTCGTGCTTTACACTCTTTCCTCACACTGTCAAACAATGCACGGCATCACCTTTCGTGCTTAACACTCTTTCTCACCCAAACAACAATCACAAACAAGGGCAAGGGAGTAAACCTATAGAAATCCCGGCAACGGAACAATAACGGAAATATCAACATCCCAGCAAGGGAGTCAATATCAAACAATGCACGGCATCACCCTTCGTGTTTTACTCTCATTCTCACCAAGACAAGTGCACGGCATAACCCTTCGTGCTTTAACACTCTTCCTCACCCAAACAGCAATCAAAAACAAGGCAAGGAAGTAAACATGATAGATATAGGAATCCCGACAAGGGAACAATAATTAAACAATTAAATCCCGGCAAGGGTATGATTCAATAACTCTTTCTCTTTCTTTCACTTTCATTTCCATGATTATTCTATCACTTGAGCCAATGCTCGAATGACTGTAATATCTCATATTTCTGCATTATTCGTTACAATTTGAGCCAATGCTCCAACAGAGTTTACAGAATACAATTTCCTTCACATATTCTTCAAAACATATAGAAATCATCAATTAAGAATGGGAATTACCACAAAATCAATATATTCACAATATAAGGACTCGCGGTCATGCTAGACACCAATGTATAGATACTCGTCACCGTGCCTATACATCGTACTCTATAATTAGCAAGTAGCAATCAAGACTCAACTCCTACTCCCTCAAGCTAAGGTTAGACCGAACACTTACCTCGGGTCCAAAGTGTAGCAACCAACCCTCTAACACCGCCTTTCCTTTAGAATTTGACTCTGAAATGGTATTATCTATGCATAATCAACTCAAGTATATCAATAAGGATTCAAATATTTAATTATATGTCCTAATTGTCCATTTCCTAGCATACTTTCAAATTTATCAAAATTCAACCCCGGGCCCGCTCGCTCGGATTCTCGAAACTTTCGAAGGAAACACTCACCCAAGGTCTAAGGATCATAAATATACGGTTTTTACTTGATTTCATGGCCAATCACAGAAATTCTAAGGTGATCACAAGTTCTAGGTTACTACCCATTTTCTTGAATTTTTGGCACTAATTTGTGTAGTTAATTAGGCAAAGATACATGCATGAAACAAATTTATGGGTGGAATTTACTTACCTCACAAGGCCTGGTCGAAGGCTCTCAACAATGGTGGAATTCGTCTAAGGAAGGAGAGGAAAAATGAGAGAAATGGGTTTAAAACCCGTATTTAATCTTACTGCCTGAACAGTGATCGCGCCTGCGATGGCTGGGACTGCACCTGCGATCTCGCGCTTGTGAGGAGAACCTCGCGCCTGCGGAATTGTGCTGGGGGTCTGGGATCGCTCCTGCGAAGGGGAGACCACACCTGTGGTCTCACGCCTGTGATGCAATGCTCTGCACCTGCTATGGCTGGCCAGGCCACTGGTGATCGCACCTGCGATGCCTGGGACCGCTCTTGCGGTCTCGCACCTGCGATGCTGGGAAACCGCACACCTGGGCCCCCCGAGCCCTAATCCAAATATATCAACGAGTTTCAAATCATAATACGGACTCGCTCGAGCCTTCGGAACAAAACTCGAAATCACACCCAAACCTCAAGAACCAAACTTAGGAATTTTTAAGTTTTCTAACTTCGCTAACAACGTGCCGAACCCACCTATACATCTCGGAATGATACCAAATTTCAGAGATTACTCACACAACCTCCTACAAACTTGTCCGTGCGATCAAATCCCCAAAACAACATCATACACATAGAATTAAACCTCAATATCCATGAATTCTATCTAATTTCATAATAACATCAAATTTTCCATTTTTAAGTCTGAAACACGTCAAACGAAATCCGATTTCAATCAAACTTTACAGAAAGTGCTTAAAACATATATAAGACCTGTAGCGGGCGACGAAACCAACATACGGTCCCGATACCATTACTTTTTAATCATATTTCATTTTCAATTTCCTTAATTATTTTTAGAAATCAATTTTACTCAAAAATTAATTTCTCTGGCTTAGGACCTCGGAATTCGATTCTGGGCATACGCCCAAGTCCTATATTTTCCTATGGACCCTCTAGACCGTCAAATCACGGGTCCAGGTTCGTTTACCCAAAATATTGACTAAAGTAAAATTTATTCATTTTAATATCAAATCTTAGCATTTTTCACAGAATTTCATATTTAAGCTGTTCGGTCACGCGCTAGGACTGTGCATGCAAATCGAGGCAATTAAAAATGAGGTTTTCAAGTCCTCGGTAGTACGGGGTGGGTAATAACATAGGTGATGACCCTTTGGGTCGTCACATTCTCCACCTGTAAAACAACTGTTCATCCTCGAACGGACAAAAGAAGGAAGTACCTGAGTCGGGAAATAAATAAGGGTAACGGCTCCGCATATCAGACTCGGACTCCCAGGTCGATGCCTCAGGAGGCTGACCCCTCCACTGAACATGAACAGAAGGGAAACTCTTGGATCTGAACTGACGAATCTGTCGGTCTTGAATGGCTACCGGCTCCTCCTCATAAGATAAGTCCTTGTCCAACTGGACAGTGCTGAAATCTAACACGTGGGCTGGATCGCCGTGATACCTCCGAAGCATGGACACATGAAAGACTGGATGTACGACTGATAATCTAGGTGGCAATTCAAGTCTATAAGCCACCTCTCCCACTCGATCAAGAATCTCAAATGGACCAATGAATCTAGGGCTAAGCTTGCCCTTCTCCCCAAATCTCATCACGCCCTTCATAGGCGACACTCGGAGCAATACTCGCTCACCAACCATGAAAGCCACATCTCGAACCTTGCGATCTACATAACTCTTTTGCCTGGACTGAGCTGTACGAAGCCTATCTTGAATGATCCTGACCTTGTCTAAGGCCTCCTGAACCAAATCTGTACCCAACAACCGAGCCTCTCCCGGCTCGAACCATCCAACCGGAGATCGACACTGCCTACCATATAAAACCTGATAAGGAGCCATCTGGATACTCGACTGGTAGCCGTTTTTGTAGGCAAACTCAGCTAAAGTCAAGAACTGATCCTATGATCCTCCAAAGTCAATGACACAAGCCCGAAGCATATCCTCCAATATCTGAATAGTCCGCTCGGACTGCCCATCCGTCTGAGGATGAAATGATGTGCTCAACTCCACCTGGGTTCCTAACTCTCGCTGAACTACTCCCCAGAAACGCGAGGTAAACTGCGCGTCCTGGTCCGAAATGATAGATACCGGCACACCATGAAGGCGAACAATCTCACGGATATAGATCCCAGCTAACCTCTCGAATGAATAGGAGACTGCCACATAAATTAAATGTGCTGACTTGGTCAGCCTATCAACAATAACCCTGATGCGAGGCTAGAATTCATGGTATAACATGTTATATCCCCTACATTTTATGTGCGTTAATGATAAAAATACACTTTTTATGTGGATAATAGAGTCTATTTCATGTGTAGGTGAATTGGAAATGGAAACCGAGCTAAATGAATGCAAATACATCGAAAATACGCTCAAGAGGCGAGGAGGAGTGCACCGGGCTATAGTTATGCGCCAGAGCCCAAACGCCTGGCCCTGCCTGGCGTTAGCCAGGCCTTAGAGCCAAAACGCCAGGCCAGGCCTGGCCTGGCCTTATCCAGGCCTTAGAGCCAAAACACCAGGCCTGGCTTGGCTTTGTCCAGGCCTTAGAGCCAAAACGCCAGGCCTCGCCTGGCCTTATCCAGGCCTTAGAGCCAAAACGCCTGGTCTCCTGGTTCTGGTCAATTTCGAGTTTTGACGAGTTTAAGTGTTTCCTGGTTGAAATATAAGTCTCCTACACGTTTAGGGTTTTTCCTAAACATATAAATAGACCCCTAAAACACAACTTAAGAGAGATTAGACGGAGATTTGATGAGAGGAAGCCATTGAAGAGAAGGAAAACATCAATTTGTACAGATTTTCTTCATTACTTTGTAGTTTAATTATGCAAGTTATTTTAGATTTGATTCTTATGAAATTAATTAGCTAACTTCTTTAATCTAGGGTTTTGGTAGAACCCATTGGAGGATAAACTTATTGTGTTATTAATATAGTTTGGATTAGTTGATTAATCTCTATTTGTTCAACTACGTTCTTGTTGTAGTTAATTGAATGGCCATCAATTAGCTGTGCCTATTATTATGTATCTACTTGAGAGAGAGTGCATATTTAGGTAGTTGTTTGAACAAAATCACTCCCGGAGTATAGATGAAAGTCATAACCGAGGATTTAGAGGTTGGATTAGAGCAAACGATACCTCGGGTGCAATCTAAAGTGATTTTTCATGCAATCTAGCTAGCGTAACTTGAGAGAGTGCGTCTAGTAAATTATCATAATTACTTGAGAGATATTTATGGTAGATAGAGTGTTCACGATTGATAAAGACAACTAATTAAGCTATATAAAGTATCCGAGAAGTAAATTCACCCGCGGGGGAAACCATAACCTTAGATCTTTATTACAATTGTTTACACCTTAGCGTAGTTAATCTTTAGTTTTAATCTTTAGTGTTAGTAATTTAAATAACATCAAGTGACAGTTGAGTATTCTAACAGCTTGCTTGATACGTAAATTCCCTGTGGGATCGACTCTGGGCATAATACCCCGGATTATATTTGCAACGCCCGCTTAGTCTTTTATTAGACATAGTTGAGCGCGATCAAATTTTGGCACCGTTGCCGGGGAGTTAACGATATTATCAAGTGTAGCTGTAATTGTAGCTATTATTAGGTTGCAAGTTTGAATTTTTTTTTTTTTAGTATTTGATTTTTATTTTCTTTATTTTAGTTTTATTTGTTAAAACATGGCATCATGGAATTATGAGTTTGGATGTTGGTAATTCTACTTTCTATCCTCATTATACATATTATGGAGGAAACCACCCAGAGCAAAATTATCAAAATATTCCCGAGAGCGAGTTATGTGCACCAACTCAATCTTATGTGTGGAATGAGTGTGATATGTGTGGTGGTCAAGATGGTCACTTTCAGGGTTGTGCTTATATTTCTTATCTTCCCCCAACCCCTTACTTTGATGGTTCTTCTTTTTCTTGTGAAGTTAATAGAAACAATGAGG
>MDKI01259265.1:0-13827 GCA_005239505.1 Nicotiana paniculata | reverse complement strand
AATTAATATTTACAGCAAAAATAGTATAGAATTTGGGTGTGGTAAAAAATTAGTTGTTCACACATATCAATAACAAAAATAAAATATGATGCGGCGTGCAACCCCATCCCACCTTATCAATATCAATCCTCCCTTATTTCACCCGTTGCGGCGTGCAACCCGATCCATAAATAAAATCAATAAATGTGAAAATTCAACAACTCAATTCCCAAGAACTTCTACTACTAAAGAATATGAAAGCAAGGCAATAAGGAATTCTGTATCAAGTCAAGGAATGCTACAATTAATCCAAAACAACAAAACAAGTCAAATATATGGCAATTAAAGTGTACAAGTAAGACAATTAAGGCAAGTAGCAGTTAATCATGAAAGCATGGGAGAAACTAACATTTTAATATGTGAGAAATAAGTGATAAGTAGCACGTTAAGGCATAGGAAGCAATTAAAGCATGTAACAGATAAAGCATGGAATAAAATAATTAATGAAATATGGGAAAACATGAAAACAAGTATTTGACGGCGTATATAGACTCGTCACCTCCCATATAAACCGCTACACATAATATTCACATAGCACATATCACAATGCTTCCTAATTCCCTCAAATAAAGGTTAGACCCAACACTTACCTCGTTATGCAATCAAATCAAAGCACAACCGGGGCCTTTCCACTAAAATCCTCCTCCAAACCAATCGAATCTAACCAAAATCAACTCAATAAAATCAAATATTGCTAGAAAAATCAATTACAATACATAAAGTTAAGATCTTTAAGCCTTTTCTCAAAAAATCCACAAAAGTCAATCCCGGGCCCGCTTGGTCAATACTCGAGATTCAAACCAAAACCCATTTACCCTTTTACCCCCGAGTCTAATTATGTAATTAGTTTCCAAATTCGACCTCAAATTGAGGTTTAAATCCCAAATTCACAAAAAAACCCAATTCTTCCCAAATCCCTAATTTTCTACTGTGAACGAACAAAGATTAAGGTTAGAATCTAATGGGTGATAATGGAAATGGAAGAAAACAAGTTAAAGTACACCAACCTATGAAAGGGTGAAGAAATTTCTCTCCCAAAGCGCCTTTAGGCCGAGCTCTAATGAGAATATGGTGAAAAATGGGTGAAATCCCGCATTTGAGATATTTTAAATCACTGACGTCAGGCCTTCATCGCGTTCGCGAAGGGACTGACGCGATCGCTAAGCACTGTGGCCCTATTGGCCTTTGCGTTCGGGAGATGTGCTTCATGTTCGCTATGGCTCTTCCCCCCTAACCATCACGTTCGCGACCCACTGATTGTGTTCGCGTAGCACACCAGCCCAGCCTTCCTAGAGTCCCACAAACCTTCACGTTCGCGTGTGGGTGGTCACGTTCGTGAAGGGTAAGCCCCCCAAAGCTTCACATTCACGACCCATTCCCCGCGTTCACGTAGGGTAAATCCCTCTTTATCCCAGGTTGCTCTTCGTGATCGCGAAAAAGAAAGCACCAGATGACAGCAGAAACCCAAAAACCAAAAAAAATCTGAAGTTTAAAGGTCCCTAGCCTATCTGAAACTCACCCGATCCCTCGGGGATCCAAAGCTAACATGCACAAAAGTCCAAATATATCATATGAACTCACTCACGCGATCAAAATACCAAAATAACACCTAGAAATACGAATCAGACACCAAAATAAATAAAAATTTTAATGAAACTTGAGAACTTACCGGACATTCGAATCATGTCAAATCAGCTCCGTTTTGCACAAAATACTGAAATCAATCTATACCAAGTTCCGAAATCGAAACTCAAATGCGGTAGCAGCAAATTCAACCCACAGTCAAGCTTAGCAATTCTTTAAACCTTTAAACTTCTAACTTTCAACAAATTCCGTTAATTCAAGTTAAGGGCTTTCTAATTCGATTCCGAGTATACGCTCAAGTCTCAAATCACGATACGGGCCTACTGGAACATTCAAAATACTAATCCGGGTCTATTTACATAAAACGTTGACCATAGTCAACTCAAATGAGTTTTAAGGCACTATTTCATATTTTTATCAATTTTCTCATAAAAACCTTCCGAAAAAAGGATACGTACTGCGTACACAAATCGAGGAAGACTGAACGTAGCTACTCGAGATCTCGGAACACAGAAATGAAGGTTAAATTTATAAATGACCTATCGGTCACATTCTCAACCTCTAAAACAAAGTTCGTCCTCGAATGGGCATAGAAAGGTACCTGAACTGGTGAAAAGGTGTGGATATCTACTTCGCATGTCCGACTCGGATTCCCACGTGGCTGCCATTCCCGGCGTTCGCGTAGGGTAAATCCCTCTTTATCCCAGGTTGCTTTTCGCGATCGCGAAGAAGAAAGCACCAGATGACAGAAGAAACTAAAAAACCAAAAAAATTCTGAAGTTTAAAGGTCCCTAGCCTATCTGAAACTCACCCGATCCCTCGGGGATCCAAAGCTAACATGCACACAAGTCCAAATATATCATATGAACTCACTCACGCGATCAAAATACCAAAATAACACCTAGAAATACGAATCAGACACCAAAATAAATAAAATTTTTAATGAAACTTAAGAACTTACCGGACATTCGAATCATGTCAAATCAGCTCCGTTTTGCACAAAATACTGAAATCAATCTATACCAAGTTCCGAAATCGAAACTCGAACCCGGTAGCAACAAATCAACCCACAGTCAAGCTTAGGAATTCTTTAAACCTTTAAATTTCTAACTTTCAACAAATTCCGTTAATTCAAGTTAAGGGCTTTCTAATTCGATTCCGGGTATACGCTCAAGTCTCAAATCACGATACGGGCCCACTGGGACATTCAAATTACTAATCTGGGTCTGTTTACATAAAACGTTGACCATAGTCAACTCAAATGAGTTTTAAGGCACTATTTCATATTTTTATCAATTTTCTCATAAAAACCTTCCGAAAAAAGGATACGTACTGCGCACACAAATCGAGGAAGACTGAACGGAGCTACTCGAGATCTCAGAACACAGAAATGATGGTTAAATTTATAAATGACCTATCGGTCACATTCTCAACCTCTAAAACAAAGTTCGTCCTCGAATGGGCATAGAAAGGTACCTGAACTGGTGAAAGGTATGGATATCTACTCCGCATGTCCGACTCGGATTCCCACGTGGCTGCCTTGATCGACTGACCTCTCTACTGCACTTGAACTGAAGGATAACTCTTAGACCTCAACTGTCGGACCTATCGAGCTAGAATAACCACCAACTCCTCATCATAAGTCAAATCCTTGTCCAATTGGGCTGAGTTGAAATCTAACACATGGGATAGATCACCATGATACTTCCGGAGCATGAACACATGGAACACCAGATGGAATGCCGATAAGCTAGGTGGCAATGCCAGCCTGTAGGCCACCTTACCCACTCTCTCAAGAATCATAAAGGTTCTGATATACCTAGGGCTAAACTTGCCCTTCTTTTCGAACCTCATCACACCCTTCATGGGTGAAACCTGGAGCAATACCCTCTCTCCAACCATGAATGCAACATCACAAACTCTCAGGTCAGAATAACTCTTATGCCTAGACTAAGTGGTGCGAAGTCGATCCTGAATAATCTTGAACTTATCCAAGGGACCCTAAACCAAATCATTATCCAATAATCGATCCTCCCTCGACTCGGACCATCTAACTAGCGAACGACACCGCCTTCCATATAATGCCTCATATGGAGCCATCCGAATGCTCGACTGGTAGCTGTTGTTGTGGACAAAATCCCAAGAACCCCCGAAATCTATAAGGCAAGCGCGAAGCATATCCTCCAATATCTGAATAGTGCACTCGGAATGTCTGCCCGTCTGGGGGTGAAATGTTGTGAGGCTCTCCAGAAGTGCGAGGTGAACTGCGTACCTCGATCATAAATGATAGACATGGGCACATCGTGCAGACGGACGATCCCGCGGATGTGGATCTCAGCTAACCGCTCTGAAGAATAGGTAACTGCCACCGGAATGAAATATGTTGACTTGGTCAAACTGTCCACAATGACCCATGCCGCGTCAAACTTCTTCTGAGTCAGTGGGAGTATAAAAACAAAATCCATAGTGATACGCTCTCACTTCCACTCAGGAATCTTTGACCTCAGAAGCAAACCACCATGCCTTTAATGCTTAAGCTTTACTTGCTGACAATTTAGACATCGAGCTACAAATGAAACTATATCCTTCTTCATCCTCCTCCACCAATAATGCTGCCGAAAGTCATGATAAATCTAGGCGGAACCCGAATGAAAAGAATATTGAGAATTGTGGGCCTCCTCAAGAATCAAATCATGAAGCCCGTCCATATTTGCACACAAATGCGACCCTACATCCTCAAAACCATATCATCTCCAGCAGTAACCTATTTGGCACCACCTTGTCGCATCGTGTCCTTAAGGACAAGAAAATGGGGATCATCATACTGACGCTCTTTGATGCGCTCATACAAGGAAGACCGAGCGACTGTGCAAGCTAGGACACGACCGGACTCTAAAACATCTAACCTCACAAACTGATTGGTCAAAGCCTAAACATCTGCTGAAAGTGGCCTCTTACCAAATGGAATGTACACAAGGCACCCATACTCCCAGCCTTTCTACTTAAGGCATCGGCCACCACATTGGCCTTCCCAAGATCGTACAAAATCATAATATCATAGTCTTTCAACAGCTCCAACCACCTCCTCTGCCTCAAGTTGAGATCCTTCTGCTTGAAAAAATATTGTAGACTCTGATGTTCCGTGGATACCTCTTACGACACGCCGTAAAGATAGTGCCTCCAAATCTTTAGCGCATGAACGATGGCTGCCAACTAGAAGTCATGAACAGGGTAATTTTTCTTATGAACCTTCAAATGTTGCGACGCATATGTAATCACCCTGCCATCCTGCATCAATACTGCAACGATCCCGATACGAGATGCATCACAAAATATCGGGTAAGATCCTGAACCTGTGGGTAACACCAACACCGAAGTCATAGTCAAAGCAGTCTTGAGCTTCTGAAATCTCAACTCACACTCATTCGACCATTTAAATGGGGCATCCTTATGGGTCAATCTAGTTAATGGGGCTGCTATGGATGAAAGCCCCTCCATGAACCGGCGATAATAACCCTCCAAATCAGGAAACTCAGGATCTCTGTAGCTGAAGTAGGTCTAGGCAAGTTCTGAATTGCCTCAATCTTCTTAGGATCCACCTTTATGCCCTCCGCGGATACATGTCCCAAAAAGGCGACTGAGTCTATCCAAAACTCACACTTTGAAAACTTGGCATATAACAGGCTATCTCTTAGAGTCTGAAGTACAATCCAAAGATGTTGCTCACGCTCCTCTCGACTGCGGAAGTAGATCATAAAAGAATCCAAATAGGGCTTGAACACCCGATTTATCAAATCCATAAATGATGTCGGGGCATTTGTCGACCAAAATGACATCACTAGGAACTCATAATGCCCATACCGAGTCCTAAAAGTCGTCTTAGGGACATCGGATACCCTAATATTCAACTGATGGTAATCAGACCTCAAACCAATCTTCGAAAACACTTTGGTACCCTGAAGCTGATCAAATAAGTCATCAATCCTCGGCAACTGATACTTGTTCTTAATAGTGACCTTGTCCAACTGCCGATAGTCTATACACATCCTCACAAACCTATCTTTCTTCTTCATTAACAACATGGGCGCACCCCAGGGCAAGACATTAGGTCTAATGAAGCCCTTATCAAGAAAATCTTACAACTACTCATTCAATTCATTCAACTCCGGCAGGGCCATACGGTATGGTGGTATAGAAATGAGCTTAGTGCTCGGAGCATAATCAAAACAAAAGTCAATATCCCTGTCGGATGGAATTCCTGGCAGACTTGCAGGAAACACCACTGGAAACTCACGAACAATTGGTATTGAATCCATGGAAGGATCTCCGCACTAGAATCACGGACATAGTCCAAATAAGCTAGGCACCCCTTCTCGACCGTACATCGAGCCTACACATAAGAAATAACTGTACTGGTAGAGTAGACAGGAGTCCCTCTCCGCTCTAATCAAGGCAACACCGGCATGGATGAGGTCACCGTCTTAGCGTGACAGTCCAATATAGCATGATAAAGTGACAGGCAATCCATACCTAAGATAACATCGAAATCTATTATATCAAGAAGTAGAAGATCTACACTAGTCTCAAGACTCTCAATAGTAATCACACACGAGCGATAGACACGATCTACAACGATAGATCTCCCACATGCATGGACACATACACGGTGTCACGACCCAAAATCCAACATAGGTTGTGATGGCGCCCAATACCGGAGTCAGGCAAGCCAACCGTTGTTTACTAGTGAGATTATCCTTATTTAACATACCAAACCCACATATTCCCAAAGTTTTAAGCTTAGATCATTTAAATAAAAGTGGAAACTTTAACCAACTTAAGTAGTTACAACCACAATAATCATGATCCAATATATACAGTCCCAAAATAAAGAGTCTATTATGTGCGTGCCAGGAACTAGTGTCACAAGTCAACAGGCGAACTAGTAAAATATACAAAAGATGATACAAACTGTACTGCTGTCTGAAAGAAGTAGACAAAAATAAACAAAAGATAACTCCATAGCGCTGCTGAAAATCGCCAAGGGAGGCAGCTCACCATGGAGTCAGGTCTAGAATATATGTCAAGCACCGGTTGGATAACCAGAAACACCAGCCTCAGAACCTGTACAATTAAGTACAGAAGTGCAGCATGAATACATAAATATATATGTACCCAGTGAGTATCCCGCCTAACCTCGAAGAGGTAGTGACGAGAGGTCGACATGACACTTACTAAGGTCCAACAGTATAATTTAACAGAATGTAATAGAAACAGTAGGCGTGTAAAGACAGTGAAGCAACAAGTATATATGTAAAATGCTGAAATCCAGGAAGAATACTGGGAATAAATAAAACAATTACCACTTCACTTTTTCCCCAAATATTTGTCAGATCAATATCCATGAAATTTAGTAACAAATAAATCATACGCATGCAGGTTAAGGACAACCAGCCGGGGTCATAAGATAGTCATGCCCGTGCATTGCCGAGAATTGAACGGCCCGTACCAAAAGTGCATCTCTCAATCTGCCGTGGCGTACGGCCCATTCCCATAAGAGTGGGGGAAATCACACTCCGCTCGCGGAATGTAAATTGCGAAGCGGTCACATGCACATACATTATTCCTTTTTAAAAGAGAATACTTTTCCTTGAACACTTTCTTACAAGTTTTTCTCAAATTTCATAACTTCGGGGACATAAGCAACATGTAATGTTAATTCATTAAGAACATAGTTCATATCAAGTAAAACACAAGACATGATGTGGGCCTAACTACCCGTACATAATAGTAATAGTCGCTACGTACGGACTCTCGTCACTTTGTACGTACGTAGCCCCCACAAGGTATCACATATAGCATTTAAATCACTTAGGGGGACAATTCTCCCTTACAAGGTTAGAAAGGCCCCTGGGCCCACCCGAGCCCTCGTCCAAATATGCCAACAAGTCCCAAATCATAATACAGACTTGCTCGAGCCTTCGGAACATCCAAAACAATGCTAAAACTCAAAATCACACCTCAAAACCCTATGAACCAAACTTAGAAACTTTAAGTTTTCTAGACTTCGCTCACAATGCGCCGAACCGACCTATACTACTCGGAATGACACCAAATTTTACAGGCAAGTTATAAATGATATAACGGAACTATTCCCAATCTCGAAATCCCATTCGGGCCTCGATCACAAAAACACGGCCAAAACCACAATAGGAACTTAAGGAACTTCTTATTTCAATATTGGGCGCCGAAACGCTCCCGTGTCATCAGAAACCCATTCCGAGCATAAGCCCAGGTCCAAAATCATCACACGAAGCTACCGGAATTGATGAAACTCGATTCCGAGATCGTTTACCCAAAATGTTGACCGAAGTCAAACTTGGCCTTAAAGGCCAACCTTAAGGAACCAATTGTTCCTATAGTACTCTAAACACCTTTGAATCCCGGACCACCAGTCCCCGCACGTCAGAAATCATAAAAAGTCGTTATGGGAAGTTTCATTTAGGGGAACGGGGTCCGATAACGCAAAATGACCGGTCAGGTCGTTACACACGGGATCACTCAAAGAATCATGAGGCACAACCAGACATGAAGCAAAATAGGATGACACATAGGAATAAGTAGAGCCCGGATAAAATAGAGCTGACGTATCTATATGGAAAACTGGAACAATACCTATGATAACTGCGTTAGATGACTCGACCTCATGCCTGATTGGGAAAGCATAATATCGGGGTTGGGTCCCACCACTCTGAACTGCATCTCTAGGATGACCTCTAGCTGGCTGGCCTCCACCTCTAACGGCCTGACCTCCACCTCTGGCTGGCTGAGCGGGCGGTGAAGAAACCGATGCTGAAACCATGGCACGAGAACTCTGCTTTGGAGTGTCGCCCAATACTCTAAGACACAACCTCTTGACGTGACCAATACCACCACACTCAAAACACATATCCTGCTATTGTGGGTGCTGAAGCTGAAGCTGACCTGAAAGGGCCGAATAACCACGGTGATAGCTCTGAATTGAAGGTGCACTGATAGGAGTTGATGATGCACTGTAGGCTGGCTTCCCAGAATGAGGCACATAAGGACCACGACTCCCCAAAACGCTGTGAGATTCCTGAAGTGCTGAGTGAAATGGCCTGGGAGGATGGACCCTACCAAAAGTACCCTTGCCTTCATATGAGACACCACTGAAACTACTATAATTACGAGGCCTCATATCAAACACATACCCCTCTCCTGAGCACGAACCATCTCGATTCGTCTAGCAATATCTACGGCTGTTTGGAAGGAAATATCACTCCCGGTCTCCTTGGCCATCTGTAGCCTGATAGTGAAAGTGATCCCATCAATAAATCTCCTCACTCTCTCCCTCTCAGTAGGAAGCATGATAGTTTCATAGAGAGCTAGGTCCACAAATCGAGTCTCGTACTGGGTGACAATCATACCACCTTGCTGAAGACACTACTGCCTGCGGTACTTCTCTCTTAGAGTGACAGGAATGAACTTCTCTAGAAATAGCTGTGAGAACTGATCCCAGGTAAGTGCAGGAAAACTAGCCGGTCTAGTCAACATATAATCTCTCCACCATCTCTAGGCAAAGCGAGTCATATGAAATCAACCACATTGGTCTCAATTATATCCATGTTGCGCAACACCTCGTGGAAACGGTCCAGAAAATCTTGTGGGTCTTCAGAAGGTGCACCACTGAAATGAACAGGAAAGATCTTGGTAAGTTTATCCAACCTCAACATAGCCTCAGAAGACATAGCGAGCCTAACACCGGCATGTGCCGCAACAACCGACTGAACAACCCCAGCTGGCGGGGCTGCTGGAATCTGATACTAGGGAGCCACCTGCTCCGGGGTGTGAGAAGCGGGAGTCTGTACTCCTCCCTGAACCCGAGAGACAACTGGTTCCACCGGGAATGTACCGGTCTGGTCCATACTCTCCATAAGGCCCACAAAATAGACTAGAGCGTCTTGAAGCACTCGAGTGGATATGAACCCCTCCGGGACCTGTGTTGGTCTGACGGGTACAGTCTAAGCTGGAACCTCCTCCTCGCGATCAACCTGAGGCTCCAGTGCGGGTGCTGCTACTCGAGCTCTAGGCCCCTAGTAGTAGCTACCGCATGAGGCTCCGGCTCCTGTCCGGTTGTAGATGCAGTGCGTGTTCTCGCCATCTGCGAAACAACAAGAATAGAAGGGTTCAATCATCAATGATAGCCTCTGGAAGATAGGTACAAACATCTCGTTACCGATCCTCTAGACTCTACTAAGCTTGCTCGTGACTCGTGAGACCTTGGAAACTTAGTGCTCTCATACCAACTTGTCACGACCTGGAATTCCCACTTTCGGGATCGTGATGACGCTTAACATTTCACTTGCTAGGCAAGCCAACGTTAAAATAGATTTTATCCATTTTTAACAAATCAAATTAACTTATACAAATTAAACTATAATAACTGAAATAGAGTATGAAAAATCATAATAACCGCAATATCTAGATACAATCCCACAACCGGTGTCACAAGTGAACGAGCGACTAGAATAATACAGATAATGGTCTGAATGAAAGTAAAACTGTCTGAAATGAAATAAACAATAGGATAAGATAGAAGGGGACTTCAAGGCTGCGAACGTTGAGAAGTTGTGCCTCAAGTCTCCAATATGGCAATCAATTCGAGCAATCTACTGATCGCCGCTAGGTTCGAATCTAAAATTTACACAAGAAGTGCAGAGTTTAATATGAGTACAATCGACCCCATGTACTCTGTAACTGTCGAGCCTAACCTCGACGAAGTAGTGACGGGGTTAAGTCGGGTCACTTATAATAACCTGTATGCAGTATAATAATAATAATAATAATAATAATAATAATAATAATAATAATAATAGTAATAATAATAATAATAATAATAATAATAATAATAATAATAATAATAATAATAGGAATAGAATACAGGAATGTAAGGTGGTTAACTTATGAAATTAAACTCAATCTTCAGAATCGATAAAACCAGAAACACCAGTACTCAGAATCTCGTATGAAAGCATCGAAAGCTAACACAGTACAACAATGAATACCAAACACACAATTTGTTGCGGCGCGCAACCCGATCCCACCGTACAAATACAATCTTCCCTTATTTCACCATATCATTACCAAGAATAACATATAAAATCCGTTGTCGGGCGCAACGCGATCCCACCAAATCAATATCAATCCTCCCTTACTTCACCATATCAATAACAAGAATAAAATATGTTGCAGTGCTCAACCCGTTCCAACCATATCAATATCAATCCTCCCTTATTTCACAATATCAATAACAAAATAAAATCCGTTGTGGCGTGGAACCTCATCACACCATATCAATAACAATCCTCCCTTATTTCACACATTGCGGCGTGCAACCCGATCCATAGAAAAAAATCAATAAGTGTGATCAAATTCAACATCTCAATTCCCAAGAACTTCTACGACTAAAGAATATGAAAGACAAGCAATAGGGAATTCCGTATCAAGTCAAGGAAGTTCTACAATTAAATTAAAACAACAAGACAAGTCGAATATATGCCAATTAAAAGTGTACAAGTAAGACAATCAAGGCAAGTAGCAGTTAATCATGAAAGCATGGGAGAAACGAACATTTTAATATGTGTAAAATAAGTGACAAGTAGCAAGTTAAGGTATATGAAGCAATTTAAGCATGTAACAGATAAGGCATGAAATAAAATAATTAATAAAATACGAAAAATCATGGAAACAAGTATTTGACGGTGTATATACACTCGTCACCTCACATATACACCGCTACACATAAACTTCATATATCACATAGCTCAAGGCTTCCTAATTCCCTCAAATCAAGGTTAGACCCAACATTTACCTCTCTCCTCAAGAAAATCAAAGTTCAACCAGGGCCTTTCCTCTGAAATCCGTCTCCAAACCAATCGAATCTAACCAAACTCAATAACATAAAAAATGCTAGGGTAATCAATTACAATACATAAAGTTAAGATCTTTACGCTTTTCTCAAAAGTCAACCATGGGCTTGCTTGGTCAAAACCCGAGATTCGGACCAAAATCCAATTACCCTTTCACCCCCGAGCCCGATTATGTAATTTATTTTGAAATTCGACCTCAATTTGAGGTCTAAATCTCAAATTTACAAACCCCCTCCACCCAATTCTTCCCAAATTCCTTATTTTCTACCATGGACAAACATAGATTAAAGATAGAAATTAATGGGTGATGATGGAAATCGAAGAAAACAAGTTAAAGTATACTAACCTATGAAAGGGTGATGGAATTTCTCTTCCAAATCACCTCTAGGCCGAGCTCTAGTGAGAAGATGGTGAAAAATGAGTGAAATCCCATGTTTGGGATATTTTAAATCACTGGCGTCAGGCCTTCATCGCGTTTGCGAAGCACTGTGGCTCAAATGGCCTTCGCGTTCGCGAGATGTGCTCCGCGTTCGCAATGGTTCTTCCCCCGTGACCATCACGTTCGCATAGCACACCCGCCTAACCTTCCCAGAGTCCCACAAACCTTCACGTTCGCGTGTGGGTGGTTGTGTTCGCGAAGGGTAAGCCCCCCAAAGCTTCGCGTTCGCGACCCATTCCCCGCGTTCGCGTAGGGTAAGTCCCTCCCCAACCCAGGTTGCTCTTCACGATCACGGGAATATCTTGGCGATCACGAAGAAGAAAGCACTAGGTGATAGCAGAAGCCCAAAAACCAGTAATTTTTCCGAAGTTCAAAGGTCTATACCCTATACGAAACTCACCCGAGCCCTCGGGGCTCCAAAAAAAACATGCACACAAGTCCAAAACATCATACGAACTTGCTCACATGATCAAAAAACTAAAATAACACCTAGAACTACGAATCGGACAACAAAAGGAATGTAATTTTCAATGAAATGTAAGAACTTTCGACGTTCGAATCACGTCAAATCAACTCCGTTTTGCATCAAATTTTGCAGGCAAGTCATGAATACTGAAATGAACTTATACCAAGTTCCGAAACCAAAATCTGAACCTAGTAGCAACAAAGTCAATCCACGGTTAAACTTAGGAATTGCTTAAACCTTTAAACTTATAGTTTTCAACAAATTGCGTTAATTCAAATTAGGGACTTCCGAATTCGATTCCGGACATACGCTCAAGTCCCAAATCACGATATGGACCCACTGGGACTGTCAAAATAATGATCTGAGTCCGTTTGCACTAAAGGTTGATCGTGGTCAACTCAAATGAGTTTTAAGGCACTATTTCACATTTTCATCGATTTTCTCATAAAAACCTTCCGAAAAAGGGCACGGACTGTGCACGCAAATTGAGAAAGGCTAAACGGAGCTACTCGAGATCTCAGAACACATAAATAAAGGGCAAAACTATAAATTACCTATCAGGTCATCACAATAAATACAACTGGCACTAACAGAAAGTACTATTAAAGTTGGTTGTTTCCACAATTTCCAAAAGCAAACCATAAAAATTAGGTTTCTTCCGTAAGGTCTGTATTGACCAACAAAGTATTGTTTTTTGAAATTTTTACATTCCTATACACTATATGAAACTATATTACCCTCCCTATTCAAGTTTTACCATAATTACATTTTATATATCCAATTGCCATTTATATACATTTTAAGAGAATTAATGACAATAATTAGTGTCATAAAATCACTCTAACGTATCTTCCACTCCCCCCACGTTTCTCTCTCCACATCCCACCCCCTCCCCCACGTATCTTGCACAAGAGAGAAGCAATTCCACCATTGACAACCATTAAAAAGCTTTGAATTCGAATTTGAGTTTTCAAAAAATATTATTTGTTTGAATTGGGTGTTGTTGCAAAGAATTGAGAATTCTCTCTATGTCTCTCTCTATATCTCAATCTCTCATTTCAGTAATGTAAAGAAAAGGAAAAGAGAGCAGCAATTCCACCATTGACAACCATTAAAAAGCTTTGAAGTTTTGAATTCGAATTTGGGTTTTCAAAAATCATTATTTGTTTGGATTGGGTGTTGTTGCAAACAATTGGGAATATGGTTTGGGGTTTATATCTCAATTTTGTGTTTTGTTGAAGATTAGACTTGATTTTGGCTGAATTTCAGATCGAAACTCGAAGAAGAAGAAAGAAGAAGACATGATATACATTATATTTACGAAATTGTAGTAAAATTGTAGAAAAATTATA
>MDKI01057462.1:0-33713 GCA_005239505.1 Nicotiana paniculata | reverse complement strand
CATTCAAAATTTGAAGAAGAAACCCACAGAAACCTTTCGCGAGTATGCTACTCGCTGGAGGTATGAAGCCGCTAAAGTCACACCTGCTCTAGAGGAAGAGCGGTTGAACAAGTTCTTTGTCCGGGCTCAGGACCCGCAGTATTATGAACGGTTAATGATGGTTGAGGGCCACAAGTTATCCGGCATCATCAAATTGGGTGAGCAGATTGAAGAAGGTATTAAAAGCGGTATGGTTACAAAGTTTGAAGCCTTGCAAGACACTAACAAGGGTTTACAGTCCGCTGGTATGTCTAAGAAGAGAGACGTGGGAGACGTAATGATTGCACAAAGAGCCAAGTCCCCACTCAAATACCAAACTTATCCAACACCTCCACTCACATACCAGCCAACCCCGAATTACCAAGCACCCTCACCAAATTACTAAGCACCCTGACCGAACTACCAAGCTCCACCACCTTCCTACCAAGCTCCACCGCCCACCTACCAATCTCTGCCACCCACATATCAACCTGCTTCGCCTAGGTACTCACTACCCGCTCCTGTCTACCACACTTACAATTCCCAGCCATCCCATTACCAATCACCCCCTGCACGCCAAAATTTCCCTAGACTTTGTCACAGTTTTAATTGCCGCCCTTCAAGGCAATACACCGCCATAGCCGAGCCCATTGACTAGCTGTATGAGAAGCTCAAAGCTGCTGGTTATGTCATACCTATCACTGCTGCCACCCCTGAGAACCCTTCTTAGTGGTTTAACCCAAACAAATCCTATGTATACCATTCCGGCATGAAAGGACACACCATCGAAGAATGCCGCTCTCTGAAGGAAAAAATACAGGCTCTCATTAACAACAAGATTATAGTGGCAAAAGACCCCTCTCCAAACGTCCGTGACAATCCTTTGCCAGACCTTAAGGGTAGAGGTATCCATATGATTAAAATAGAAGATGATTGGGATCCCGAGGGATCAATTGGGTTGATCGCAGAAGGCGATGACCCAAAGAAACCTGCAGTCACTCTCAAATCGATCATAGTCCAGATTCAACCATTTGAGGATTCTGAGATTAATATGTCTATTCCATTTGAGTTTGAAGCAGCGCCACCTGAAAAGTCACCAGTGCCAATTGAAGTTGAGTTTGTATCTCCAACAAATGCACATGACCATTCGAGGTCGCAGTCTTGCCACCCCGAACACACATTCCGTTTGAAGTAAAGATGGCCGCACCAATTCCGGTGGCAATGTCAACCATGCCACCCTTCTATTCAAACGCTATCCCTGGGGACTACAAAACCGAGGCGAGAAGGAAAGTCAAGGTCAGGTCTGAGGAAGCTGTCGCAGCACAAGGTATGACGAGAACTGGTAGCGTCTATACCCCTGAGCATCTGGCCGAGTCAAGCAAGCAGGCTGCCAACCGGCCTCCCCTTATCGAAACATGTCCCAATGACCTTTGGAGAAAGGTACAGGCTAAGGAGTATTCAGCCATCGACCAGCTGAACAAGACATCAACACAGATATCTATCCTCTCTTTGCTACATAATTCTGAAACACACAGAAATGCTTTGTTGAAAGTGTTGAGTGAAGCATATATGCCAAACAACAACACTAGCGGGGAAATGGACAATATGGTAGGCCAGGTACTGGAGAGTCATAAAATCACTTTTCATAAGGACGAGCTACCACCTGAAGGATTGGGGCACAACAAAGCGCTGCACATCACCGTGCAATGCGAAGATCATTTCATCACAAGGATCTTGATCGATGGAGGTTCCAGTCTTAACATCTGTCCATTGATAACACTCAAGAAATTGGGTAAAGGGCTAAATGAGATAAGGGATGGAGCGATCAATGTAAAAGCCTTCGACTATTCTCAGAGGTCCCCTATGGGGGAGATCAGTCTATGTCTGCAGATGGGACCGACTTGGTTCGAAGTGGATTTCCAGGTGATAGATGTACCAGCATCCTACAACCTATTATTGGGACGACCCTGGATTCATGCTGCTGGGGCCGTAGCGTCAACGCTACATCAGGCGGTAAAATTCGAGTGGAACCACCAAGAGGTGATTATTCATGGTGACGGTAGCAACCCCATTTATAGTCGTCAAACTATTTCGGTGATTGACGGAAAAAGTAATATAGGCGGGGGAACTTACCACCACATTGATCGGGTCAATGCTATCGACAAGGACAAGTGGTGGGATAGCAAGATTGAGAGCATCCTGAACTGGATAGGATATGAGCCAGGCAAAGGGCTCGGTAAAAACCTCCAAGGGATCACGAAGCCCATAAAACTCAAGAAATGTGGTACTACTTTCAGTCTAGGGTACGAGTACACTTGGCAGTTATTCAACGACTGGTCGCCACCTTGGCGCAGTCCCTATTACCCTTTGGAGCAGCCGATACCTCATCTTGAGCAGACTTTCAAGCAGGCCGACATTATTTACGGATCAAACAAAGAAGAAGCACTTGCAACAATGAGAAGTTTGTTTCTAAAGGACGAGGATAGGGATTGCTATGTTGTTCTCGAGGAGGAGGGGGAGGAAGGCCCTTCCGTACATACTGTAAGCAAGGGGACATATCTCAAGAACTGGTCTATCAATATGACCAAAGCCCGACGAGCCTCGGGGTAGCAAGGCTAAAACAAGCATTATCTACTGTTTTATTTACTAAATGATTTTCCTTTTTCTGCATTTTTAAATTTCTGCAATAAGATCTTCCATGTTCAAAACAGTTATTCAATTCATCAAAGCATCTTCTAAATTTCTCTCATGAATTCGATATTTATTGCTATTGTCTTCTCTCATTACTTAATTTATACAACATTACTCTTACTTGTCTTGATGAACCGATGACTGTGACATGCAATGAGACAACGAAGAAAATGGACATTGATTCAGACGAAGAAGACATACCTGACGAGATTGTCAAAGAAGTTGAGAACTTTGAGAACAAACCTAATTCCAACCTGGACGAGACTGAAGTGATTACCTAGGAGATTCAGAAAACGTCAAGGAGAATCGCATCAGCATTCATTTGTTACCATCAGAAAAGAAATAATACACATAGTTTCTAAAAGAGTATGAGGACGTATTTACATGGTTGTATGATGACATGACTGGTCTAAGTACGTCTATTGTGGCTTAAAAACTACCAACCAATCCAACATGTCCACCGGTGAAACAAAAGCTCAGAAAGTTCAAACCCGATATGAGTTTGAAAATCAAATAAGAAGTTACCAAGCAGATCAACGCCAAAGTTATCCGGATAGTGGAGTACCTGACATGGTTAGCCAACATTGTACCTGTGCCAAAGAAGGATGAGAAGGTCAGAGTCTGTGTCGACTATCGGGAATTCAACCGGGCCAGCCCGAAAGACGTCTTCCCCTTACCAAATATACACATTCTGATTGACAACTGCGCCAAGCATGAATTGCAGTCCTTTGTGGATTGCTTCGCCGGTTATCACCAGATTTGGATGGATGAGGAAGATGCTGAGAAAACAGTGTTCATCACGCCGTGGGGAGTGTATTGTTACAAGATGATGCCATTCGGCCTAAAGAATGCAGGGGCCACCTCATGAGGGCCATGCCCACCATATTCCATGACACGATTCACAAGGATATCGAGGTGTACGTGGATGATGTCATTATCAAATCAAAGAAAGCTGCTGATCACATGGAGAATTTGGGGAAGTTCTTTAATAGATTGCGAAAATACAATCTGAAATTAAGCCCCGCGAAGTGTGCATTCGGGGTTCCTGCTGAGAAGTTGCTGGGGTTTATTGTAAGCCGCCGGGGAATAGAATTGGATCCGTCAAAAGTCAATCCATTCAAGAAGTACCACCACCAAGGAACAAGAAAGATGTGATGAGTTTCTTGGGGAGGCTTAACTACATCATCCGGTTTATAGCACAGTCTACAATCATCTCTGAGCCAATCTTTAAGATGCTGAAGAAGGACGCTACGACCAAGTGGACCAATGATTGTCAGAAGGATTTCGACAGAATCAAGGAATATTTGTCAACACCGCCAGTCCTAGTACCGCCCGAGCCAGGAAGACCTCTGTTACTCTATCTTGCCGTGTTAGATGGAGCTTTAGACTGCATTTTGGGGCAGCACGATGAAACGGGAAGGAAGGAACAAGATATTTATTACCTCCTGGTATTCTCTATTAAATTGTACCTGTTGTGCTCTAACTTGGGTCGCCCAAAAGCTGAGGCATTACTTTTGTGCCTACACAACATATCTCATATCAAGGATGGATCCACTAAAGTACATCTTTCAGAAGCCCATGCCCCCTGGCAAGCTAGCCAAGTGGCAAATCCTGCTGAGCGAACTCGGCATTGTTTGCATGACTCAGAAGGCAGTTAAAAGACAAGCTCTGGCAGACCATCTTGCTGAGAATCTTGTAGATGGAGGATACGAACCCCTGAAAACATATTTTCCTGATGAAGGGGTATCATTCATAGGAGAAGATATTGCAGAATCCTATGATGGTTGGAGGATGTTCTTTGATGGAGCAGCAAACTTCAAGGGAGTCGGTATTGGAGCAATCCTAGTATCAGAGACCGGTCAGCATTATCCGATATCCGCCAAACTCAGGTTCCCTTGCACCAACAATATGACCGAATATGAAGCCTGCATCTTAGGGCTCAATATGGCCATTGACATGAATGTCCAGGAGCTGTTAGTGATCAGTGATTCAAACTTATTGGTACATCAGGTACAAGGAGAATGAACAACAAAGAATTCCAAGATACTGCCGTGTTTGCACCACGTACAGGAATTAAGAAAGAGGTTCACAAAGACCGAGTTCCGGCACGTCCCCAGAATCCAGAATGAGTTCGCCGACGCATTAACTACTTTGTCCTCAATGATCCAGCATCCGGACAAGAATTTCATTGACCCTATTCCCATAAAGATCCATAATCAGCCAGCTTACTGTGCCCATGTCGATGAAGAATCAGATGGAAATCCTTGGTTTCATGACATCAATGAGTACTTGGCAAAAGGAGAATACCCCGAGCTTGCAAATTCCACTCAGAAACGCACACTTCGGAGATTGTCCAACAATTTCTTTCACAGCGGAGGAATCCTTTATAGGAGGACTCCCGATTTAGGGTTATTAAGGTGTGTTGAAACAAAAGAAGCATCAAAATTGCTGGAATAAATTCATGCTGGGACCTGTGGTCCACATATGAACTGTTTTGTTCTAGCAAAGAAGATACTCCGAGCTGGTTACTTTTGGATGACTATGGAAATGGACTACATCCAATATGTTTGGAAGTGCCACCGCTTCCAGATACACGAGGATATAATAAAGGTGCCTCCAAGTGAGCTCAATGCAACCAACTCACTATTGGCGTTGGTCGCTTGGGGTATGGAAATTATTGGACAAATCGAGCCTGCCGCCTCCAATGGCCATAGGTTCATTTTGGTCGCCATTGACTACTTCACTAAATGGGTCGAAGCGGCCTCCTACAAAGTATTTACTAAGAAAGCCATGAACGACTTTGTCCGCAACCGCGTTGTTTGTCGGTTCGGAGTTCCCGAGTCAATCATCACCGATAATGGTTCTAATCTTAACAGTGACTTGATGAAAGCTATGTGTGAAACTCTCAAGATCAAACCCAAAAATTCCACAGCATATAGACCTCAGATGAATGGAGCCGTAGAGGCCCTTAACAAAAATATCAAGAAGATACTAAGGAAGATGATAGAAAGGCACAAGCAGTGGCATGAAAAGTTATCATTCGCTTTATTGGGATACCGCATCACTGTCCGCACATCAACAAGGGAAACTCCCTATATGCTAGTTTATGGTACAAAGGCTGTTTTTCCTGCCGAAGTGGAGATTCCATCTCTAAGAATTATACAGGAAGCTGAGCTCAGCGATGCAGAGTGGGTAAAGAGCCGTTATGAGCAACTAGCCCTCATAGACGGGAAGAGAATGAATGCAGTATGTCATGGTCAATTATATCAGAACAGATTGGCCAGGGCCTTCAACAAGAAAGTCAAGCCGAGATGATTCACACCAGGGCAGCTGGTATTAAAAAAAATCTTTCCACATCAAGATGAAGCCAAGGGGAAGTTCTCTCCCAACTTGCAAGGTCCGTACATGGTTCATAGAGTGCTGACAGGAGGAGCACTCATACTTGCAGTAATGGATGGAGAAGTCTGGCTGAAACCGATCAATTCAGATGCAGTCAAGCGCTACTATGTGTAATCTTTATGCTTTCTAAGTGATGTAAATTGAAATACACCTGACCTGATTCCCTTTTAAGAGGGGATACATAGGCAGCCCTATGGGTTCGGTCACAATCCAATAAAAATCTATTTTTCTCCGCAATTGGAAACTGGGGCAGAATTTTGAGGAGGACCCTCAAAATTCTGAAGCGAGCAGGAGTCCACAAGCATTCACCCAGCCAACTGGGGCAGAATCTTGAGGAGGACCCTCAAAATTCTGAAGCAAGTTCAGCCAATAGCCGCACGAGCAGCAGTCAGAGGCGTCCACCCAGCAAACTGGGGAAGAATTTTGAGGAGGACCCTCAAAATTCCGCAGCAGGATAGGTTGCAATGTCTCGATCCGTGTCATGTCGTTGGTTCATCTAAAACTATTTTAGATTATATATTATACTTTTACAAAATCATGGATATTTATATTTTCTGAAGCAGCTTGTTTAGCGAACGCTACCCCAATGGTACAGACAATATCATCATGATCAAGCAAACGAGCCAAGCAGAGCCAGCAGGAATGCGAACTAACCTTTCCCCTTTACCAAACTCACGGTCTTTCTTTGGATGCAGGCACAAAATTGCAAAAGCCCCAAAACATATTATCCGCTCAAAGGACAGACATCGTTCCTAAAAATCGTCATGCTAACATTTATTATCAGCATAAACGATGCTTCATTATCACAATGCTCTACCGCAATTTAACACCAGCTAAGAATTTCTGTTGTCCTTCCTTAATATTGCATAAGGCTACCCTTATGCCTTCCGAGGTTAAACGCTACCTCCATCTGCATTTGAATCTTGCATAAGGCTACCTTTCTGCCTTCCGAGGTTAAACGCTACCTCCATCTGCATTCGCATCTTGCATAAGGCTACCTTTCTTCCTTCCGAGGTTAAAAGCTACCTCTATCTGCATTCGCATATTGCATAAGGCTACCTTTCTGCCTTCCGAGGTTAAAAGCTACCTCCATTTGCATTCGTATCTTGCATAAGGCTACCTTTTTGCCTTCCGAGGTTAAAAGCTACCTCCATCTGCATTCACATCTTGCATAAGGCTACCTTTCTTCCTTCCGAGGTTAAACTCTACCTCCATCTGCATTCGCATATTGTATAAGGCTACCTTTCTGTCTTCCGAGGCTAAACGCTGCCTCCCATTTACTTCTCAAAAGCAACCAATGCCTCTAGCATTATTTACTGCGCTTTCCTTTTGAGCTAAACTCTGCCCCTTTAATTCGCAAGACTAAGCTCTGTCTTGTCAGCATCATACTATTGCATCATCATGGGCTGAAATATCACCAACTTATCCAAAGGCGTCATCGTTCGGAGGCACCATCTTTATGGCCCGAGAACACCATGTCATGGCCTGAGGACCTCTTTTATCAGTTTGCATATCATTATTCAAAGGCATCATGGTTCGGAGGCACCATCTTCATAGCCCGAGAACATCATTTCATGGCCTGCGAATCCTGCATCAAGCGATTCATGGCCTAGGACATCATGGTCTAAATACGTCATCCTTAACCGTCTGAAGACATCATTCATGGTCCGACGGGAATTTGCATCATGTTTAAATTACGCACTATATATTCTTGTATTGTTTATTTGCAGGTAACTCGGCGAACAGCGACCATCCCGGAAGGAGCGATCCCGCTCCAGTTCTCCTAACTACCCCGTAAGCCGCTTGTTTGCCCAACCTTGCACTTTGCGTCCGTCCTTATAGAACTTCGTCGGTATACTTTGCCGATGACTCCTGAACTACATACGACCTGATTCCTTTAAAACCAGGGATATGTAGGCAACTCAGAAACCAGGGTGAAGCCTAAACCTCTTCAAACCGCTTCGCTCGGTCAAAATTGGCCATCATGTCTTTACCCGACAACTCTTTCATCCTTCCCGGATAAAGAGGGGAAGCTGTTGATACCCAATTTTTTCTCCAACTATTTTAAAATTTGCATATATACCTTCAAAATCACTCTTTATAATAACTGGTATTTTTCGTAATTTTTCATATTTTTATTAAATTTGTTTCCAATTTATTCAGTATTTTTATATCCAATAATTATTCATAAACTGTATTATAAATAATTTCAAAATATTTCCCAGCAATATATCATTTTTAATCCTATTAAGATTTGATTATTTCACAAATTAGTCAATTTGGCATTATTTGGCTATAATTATAATAATTTTGCAATTATAGCCTAATTGTACATTTTATGCCAGTTTAATTCAATAGTTAGTCATTTTATATTTTAAATATTAGTTAATTACATTAATTTCACCTATTTAGCCTTAATTTCATTTTATATAATTATTAGCTATTTTTCTTAATTATTTATCTAATTTTAATGGGTGTGTAACAAATAGCCATTCTTTATTTAAATTCCAGCTAAATCAAACCTGGCCCTAACCCAACTAACCCCAGCCCAAACCAAATTCCTACCCGGCCCAACCCCACGACTAATCTAAGCCGTTGATCAATTTAAATCAACGGCCCAGATTAGTGTTACCATAATTAAACCTATGAGACTACCCCCCGACCCCTCATTTACTCGGCCTCTCTATTACTCTCTCTCTCTCTCTCTATCTCTCTAACTCACTAGAGACTTCTAGTCTCCTCTCCGCCTCCGATGAGGCCCTTCGTCTTCTCCGACCACCTCTCCACCGGAAGCCATGGAATCCTCACCACCCTCCTGCCTCCTATGGTTCTTTTACGACCAGTGTTTCTATCCCTAAGGTCTTCAAGAGACCTGGCTTCACTCTCCTACCCCACTGGGCTTGTACTCACCATTATCCGGCCACCTCCGGCCGTCCAAGTAAGATCTATGACTTTTGGGGTTTAAACCAGTAATGTTTTGAGGTTTTCTTATCTTTCTGGGTTCTCTTTGAAACCCTAAATGTTAAAAAGCTCTCCTGATTCTTTAGATCTATGGTAGATCTGGGTGTATCCTGAGTTACTATGCTATACTTCTTAAAGGTTTTCCGATTTTCCCAAATGGATTTTCATCTTCAAACTAGGGTTCTTAAAACCCTTTTCAGAAACGCTTTTTCTCCTGATTTTTTGTATTAATCTATGAGTCTCTATGTTTAAAATGTTTGCTTAAGCCTTCTCCTCTATTCGAGTTATTCTGTTGAAAACCCTAATTTTTCTTAGTTCTAATCATAGGGTTCTGAGTTATTTATGATGATATGTTCTATTATGTTTACTGTTTTCTCCTGAAAATTCCATGATTTTGTGGTTTTACCCCAGGTTTACCTATTAGGGTTCCTGACTATTCACTTCATTTGCCTATATCATGTTTGTTATGTCGATTCGTACTGTGTTCTATATGAATCCCTAACCTTTGCATGATTTTACCTTACCAGTCTTCTTGAGGTTCTGATTTTTGTCTATTATATTTTATTGTGCTTATTCTCATAATATTGTGATAAATCAGTGCTATCTTTTCTATTTTTTGAATTCCTGATTCCTTGTGATTTGAGACCTTACGGATTAATTTCCGACCTTAGTCCATTTTTTTTACCTTGTTACATGATTTATTTGCTGTTAATTGATTCCCATTCCCTTAATTAGAGTCTGTGAACTTAGCCTTTATTGTATGATTGTACTGATTTGAAATTGTTTCCTTATATGTCATATGCATGTCACGTAACTTTCCTTATTTGCTGTTTTGCCTGCTAGCCGTTTGAACTCAATCCCTTCAATTAAGGGACACTTATGCTAATTTCACACTATTTTGAATATTCCTCTAAGCTACATATGGTACCTTTCCTTATTCATTGTCTGATAATGCCATTTGAAATCAATCCCTTCAACTAAGGGATACCTATACTGATTGTGTACTGATTGATGCTCAGTCCCTAATTACTGGTTTATTTTGATTTCCTGCCTTATTCACTACTGGTTTTCAAAAACTATATATACACACTATTCTTTCATTAAGAAAACACGGATATAGACCTGGTTCTATTCTCTCTTGCTCACACACACACAATCTACTATTCTTCTCTCGATTGTTTGCTATTGCTAGTCGGCTGGAAGCCAGGACTAGCTATTCTACTTGCCTCTTATTCTGCATTTGCTGTCTTCAACTGGTATGTTTCCAGTTTATAGTTAAAGTCTCCAAAACAACATGTCTTTGGTTATTACGATGCATCCTGCTTCTGGTTTCCTTTTATTTATGGTTATGTTGTCCTACTTGCAACTAGTTTCACATATTATGTTGTTTGGTTCTGGGTATCTCCTCCCTTATAACCTCCGCATGCAATCCTTAGGATACTATAATTGCCTTGTATGTTACTTAACATGTGTTTCTTAAACCTATGTGTAATTATGTCCTACCTCCTCCCAACACTCCCTCTAATCTGATTCTGTGATTGGTTTTCAACCATGATTGATCCCATACTCTAGGCATTTCTGACTATGACCATGTCTAACTAGTATTACTAAGTCTGTGTCCCACTACCCGTAACTAATTACAAGGCTTCTGCCTAGTTTGTGTCCATCATGTTGTGTGCTCTATGTGTCCCCAATTCCCATTGTCCCTGAGTGAGATCTATGTTTGAATGTGCTAAACCTGTGCGAGTTGTTTGATGCTTTTCCGAAGATGTTTACATTATATTCAAGTTGTTTCATTACTGATCAAAACCTTTTCAGAAAACTTCTTTATTTACTGGATCAATCCAGTGCTGTTTTTGTGTCAAAACCTTTTCAAATCTATCTCATGCACTTCACTTGATTCCTAGACCTTTAAGTTCTGCCCCCTCAGTGTGAGCACTGCTTTGGGACCTTGAGTTCCCTCTGAACTCTGACACACTGAGGCTGGTATTTCCACACTGCACATGTTTAACTCCTGGTTACTATGTTTAGGTGTGAGCACTGCTCGAGAGCCCTTGAAGTCCTTAGGGAACTTTGGCACACCCGGACTGTGAAAAGGCTATGAATACCATATGGCAATGAGGTTTAAAGGATTTGGGCCTAATTGAAGGTACCCTATAGAATAACTTCTTATTTTTCACTTCTGATTGTGTAATCCATCATCCTTGGCGTGTAATAATTTGTAAATAATTCTGGGGCTGGATAGTGAAACGGGAGGGGTAACTATGCATGCCTAGCTATTATAAGGGTAGAAACCATGCTTAGGTTTTTTATTCCCTATCTGTGCGATAGAGATCCTGTGTAGGTTCGTATGTCCATGCATTAGATATCATGCTACTTAGGATTTATGTGTATTCCACATCTCATCTATGCCTAGAAATCCTGCCTATAGGATAAATAATAACAATAAAATAAGCTGGTTTATGTGATTCTTTCCATGTAAACATGTTCTGAAACTTCATTAGAAGTCCTGTCCTAGGATAAATAAACTGCAATCATGTCTCACTACGCTGCACACTTAGAGATCTTGTTTCTAGGTAAGTAACATTAATAAGCTGTACTCTTGCTATTCCTGAAATGGTGCATAATGTTGTGATTTTATGTGCATTTAGAAATCCTGTTTAGGTTACTATGCATCATGCTGCATTAGAAATCATGCTATAGGATCGTATTCATTTAACTGCACTTAATCTAAATACAGATATCTAAAACAGTCCCCTGTTCTAAACAACTGGTAATTAGTCCTTGCACGTCTTCAACACCTAGAATTTCATATTATCTTACACCTAGGCAAGCCTTAGTTAATCAACTTAAAAAATAAAACTAGAACTGTCCTTTGTGATTAGTGTTCAACTGTCAGCATGCTTAAAACCAGTAGGCAAGCCTGATTAAGACTTTCCTCTCTGAGTTATGCAATAAATCTGTCTTTGTGTTATCACTTAGATATCATGCTTAGCATCTGAACCTGAATATGGACTTTAATTGTGTATGAGACATGCTGTTTAGTGCACTGTTTGTGGAGGTCTTTGAGCCCTTTCCTGTTTATGTGCTACTCCTTTTATCTGCAGTCCTACTTGTTTATTATACGTCGGCTTAGCATTTTCACCTTTAAAACCTGAGGGTCTGCCTAGCACTTCCTTTAGGATAGGAGTCCTAATTTCCTCCAAGACTGATAGGAAGGGACGGGTAACATCATGCATTAGAGGTCGAGACCAACACTCAATTTAGTTGCTTTCACGGGGTGGGAAAGGGTAGAATATGGATATGATGACCGGTGCGCTAATACTAAGTGTAGCCCCTCTTTGAGGAGTGATTATCGGGTATTGCATTGATGTGATCCATATTATTATAAACCAAGGATACCATTTATATGCTTAGATTGTAATCCTTTCAAAATCTAATCTTCTTTACTATTTTCAAACATCTACATGCTTAAGACTTAAATCCCCTCTTATTTGAGCCTTTATTTGTTTGTTTGCTAAGCCGTACAAATTCACAGAAACCATTTGGCCGGGAACCACACTTGTGGATCCTGAGGGGTGCCTAACACCTTCCCCTTAGGATAATTTTAAGCCCTTACCCAATCTTTGGTTATTAACGTAGTTGTAATTGAACCCCTTAGGTTCCCTAACACACCGTTAAAATCGTTAGGTGGCGACTCTTGAAAATATGCAAACCCCTTTCCCAAAAAGAACGAGTTGTCTCAACCAATTTGATAAACCCTTTCAACCGGCCCCGAAAGGAGAACTTGGGGGAAAAAAGGAGGGCGCGACACTGGGCGGGTTCTGGTGTATCCGCATCTGCGGAGGGCTAATTGCAGATGCGGATCCGCTTCTACGAGGTTCATGGTCACTTCTGCGACGTTGTTGCTGGTTCTGATGTATCACTTCTGCGGAGGAATCCACGTCGGTGCGATGGCCGCTTCTGCGGTCCAGTCTTCGCGTATGCGACGTGTTTCGCTTTGGCGCTCCAAGTCCCGCTTCTACGGTGTCGCAGGTGCGGCCATATTGTCCGCAGGTGCGGAGCTAGTCTTGGTAAGTTGTGTTCGCAGATGTGAACCTCTTCTTGAATATGCGAGTTCGCAGGTACGTTTATTTTCCCGCAAATGCAAAAGTCCTTGGCAGAATCATATAAATCGAGAGTTTAGCCATTTTCTTCATATTTTGAGTTTTGGACTTCGGTTTTGGGAGCTTCTTTTCGAGTTTTGCAAGAAAATCTATTGGTTAAGTGTTTTTCACCTAGTACTTAATATATTCCATGAATTTATCTTCATTTTTGTCATTTAATTTGTGTTTTGAGTTGAGGAAAATGTTGGTTTTTGAAACACGATTTGAGGGACGAAATGGTATCAGAATTTGTTAATTTTAGTATGGGTGAACTCGTATCGGAATGGGTGTTCGGGTTTTCTGAAATTTGTCGGGTTCTGAGGTGTGGTCCTGGGGTTGACTTTTGGGATCGATTTCTAGATTTTTGTACAGATTGAGACTTTATGATCCGGAATAGTTTCTTATAAGTTTTATTTGTGCTTTGAAGTTATTTTGGTTAGATTTGAGTCGTCCGAAGGTCTTTTCACCCGATAAGTTCATTTTAGAGTGTCGATTTGTCTTGTTTGAGGTAAGTATCTTTCCTAACCTTGTGTGGGGGGAACTAACGCTTAGGATCGAGTCTTGTATGTTGATTGTAGTCCATGTACGTGAGGTGACGAGTATGTTCTCGGACTTATGTGGTGGAAATTATCCTTTTAGGGTTCCTACATTCTTGTATTCATTGAATATGTAGTTGTCCTTGTATGATTACACTCTTAAATTACTAATTTCATCTTTACCTGCTTAATTAGAATTAATTGCTTCATGATTCACTCTTATTGATATTTGATTCATATGTGCCTTAATTGAGACTGCTATCCCTTCCATTGACATGTTGCCTTCTCCCTAACTGTTTATCCCTATTTGAACTTGTAATTAGTCATTTTTGTAAATGTTCTCCCTTAATTGAAGTTATTGTGATCTTCTCACTGCCTACCTTTGGTTGAATTGGCTGTATATCTCCCGTAATTATCCAACCTTAAAAGAAGCTTGGGGGTTATATTCTTTAGTGGACTTACCTTTATTTGGAATTATTGGGCTCGTGTTAGTTCCGTGTTGTTGAACCGTAAAGTGTGGGGCTATTGTTACATGTTATTTTCTTCCTTGTTGAGTTGTTCTTATCATGCGTAGTTTTACTTATTGTGGTTCTTCCTTGTGAACTAACTTTTTCTTTTCTTGTGATCAAATATTCTTGAGTTGATGTATTTACCATACTTTGTGTTATTGCCATAGTTGCTGTTGTACTTGTTGTGGTGTTGCACGAGGTTTCTGTCGTGCAGTTGTTGTTATTGTGAGGCACCAATTTTCTGCCGTGCAGTTACTAATTTGCGGTTGCACGAGGTTTCTGTTGTGCTGTAGTTACTATTGATATTTGCACATGCGGCAAGACAAGGTGGGAACATGATTATGCGCATGTGGCGAGACAAGGTGGGAACATGATTATGCGCGTGTGGCGAGACAAGGCGGGCATTCACTTTACTATTGCACACGTGGCGAGACAAGGTGGGTTGTGTCAGTGATTTATTTGTGATGACTTGTGTTGGCCTGGGGGCATTATTGTTGTTGATTCGTGTAGTGGTACACTTACCTGTGTGAGCTTATTCTTATGAAAGTTGTGAAGAAACATTCTACGTGTTGTCCGTTCCTTTTCTTGTGTCTACTGGCTGGATTGAACTATGCTAGGACACTTGCACAAGAATACACGTAGTTAAGCACCCTCATCGGATTAAGGGACTTACTTGTTATTGCTGAGTATGGATACCCTGGTTTACTTGACTTATATGTGAGAATGATTCTATTTTGCACGTGACTCGTCCGTGCAATTATTAGTTAAGATGAGGGCACATGATGCCAAAAGTTAGGGTTCAAATATGTATGACCCATGAGTGGTGATTAGTGTAGTGTTAGCCACATCACGTAGTCTTTATGTAGATATCCTACTCCATTGTTTCCATATTTATACTTGTTCTGGTTATATAACCCAGTAGGTGTCTTGATTGTTTCTCGTCACTACTCCACTGAGGTTAGTCTTGATACTTGCTGGGTACCACTGTGGTGTACTCATACTATACTTCTGCATATTTTTGTGCAGATTCCAGGTATTTCGTAGCCGGTCGATCGTTAGCTAGTGGTGCAGATTGCTGTGGTGGAGGTAAAACCTGCTAGGCATTTGCGGGTTTCGGAATCGCCGTCCTATTTTGTTCATATTGTTTTATTTATGTCTGAACAATTGTATTTAGAGGTTATAGTAAAACTTCTATAGAGATTATGACTTGTACTATCTGGTTTTGGGAGATTGTTTACTGTATATCGAATTCATTTAAAAAATCATTAGATGTTAATTGATTGTTGTTGTATTTTCTGTAAATATTACGCTTACCTACTCCTTAAGACTAGGTGCCATCACGATACCCAACAAAGTAAAAATTAGGTCATGACAAGTTGGTATCAAAGCTCTAGGTTCATAGGTGCTACGAGTCATAAGAGAGTTTAGTAGTCTTGTGGATCAATACTGAGACGGTTGTACTTATCTTCGAGAGGCTACGAAACTATTAGGACAACTCCACTTCCTTCATTCCTATCGTACGAGTTCATTGATCTTGAAGTTTTAAAATTTATCATTCCATTCTCTAACAAATGGTGAGGACACGAGCTGCATATCCTGATGACGTTACCCCCGGAGAAGGTGTCCTTAGGGGCAGAGGCAGAGGCCGATAAGGAGCATGTGCCGCAGCTAGAACACCTACCACAACAACAATTGAGGATCCACTAGTAGTTCCAGTTGGGGGGTAGGTATCGAAGGCGCCTGCTATTACCCCCGGACTTTAGGAGACCTTAGCACTGTTCCTGAGTATGTTTGATACATTGGATTAGGCAGGGTTGATTCTTGTTGCACCAGCTACTTCAACGACCGAGGGAGGAGATCAGACTCCCGCTGATCACACTCTAGAGCAGCGAGATCATGTTGGTCAGGTTCCAGGTGTCATGGCGACACAGCCTGTGGTCCCAGTTCAACCCGGGGTTAGGGAAACATCATCTGAGGAAGAACAACTTGGACTTGAGAGGTACAAGAAGTACCACCCTCATATATTCATTGGATTAGTGACAAATGATGCCTAGGGTTTCCTAGAAGAGTGTCACCGCATTCTTCGTACTATGGGTATTGTGGAGATGAGCGGGGTTGCTTTTGTTACGTTTCAGCTCAGGGGAGCAGTTTATCAATGGTGGAGGGCATATGAGTTGGGTTTCCCGGCCGAGTCAGCGTCACTCACTTGGGTTCAGTTTTCAAAGATGTTCCTAAGAGAGTTTTTATCTCAGTCCCTTCGAGATGCGTGGCGCGTGGAGTTTAAGCAGCTGCGCCAGCACACTATGTCAGTATCAGAGTATGCCGTCAGATTCAGTGATTTGGCTAGACATACACCTGCTTTGCTCGCTGAGTTAAGGACATGTAGGATCAGGAGTGACATGACAGGTGGGGCTATGAGAGGGAGGACAAGCGAGGCCATGAGAGAGAGGATAGGGAGGCGAGGAGGCCTTATAGGCCGGAGAGATATACTGGTCCTTATTTTGGAGGCAGGGTATGTCACACCTCCTTTTTCACCGGTGAGGGTAATAAGGGAGTTTTTCCAATTAAAGTGACATTATTCGGTTTTGGGACTTATTATTATTTCAGAGTCGCCACCCAGATTTTTGACGATGTTCCGGGACATCATTTTGTTTTGAAAATCCCAAACCGAGGAAAATTTGACTATGTTTTAATTTTTGTCTGCGACCAGAAATTCGAGTAAGGAATTCTTTTAATCCGGGAGAAGGTGTTAAGCATTCCCGAGTTTTGTGGTTCTAGCACGGTCGCTTAACTATTAATATTTGGCCTAATTATCTGATTATTTACATATTTTAAACCTATTTTGCTTTTTAGCCTTTTTCACTTTTAGCCGCTTTTAATATTTATGGATTTATCTTGAAACAAGTCACGATGGCGTGCACTTGTTTGTTTTTGGACATATTGCAATCACGTCACATGAAATGCACCAGTGGTTGCTATATGCGCCTTATTTAGTTTTTTGGAGTGAGGGTCGGGGGCATGAGTTGAACAGCATGTTTATTTTTGTATAAATTTGCGAAATTCAGTCCGAGCTAAAACAACTGTTCTTACAAAATCAATAGGTAAGGAAAAACTATGGAAAACAGATTTTTTAATGACCTAAATCTTGCCAATCTGAATATCCCAACTTATAGCATCTCGTAATTACGTTTGCAAACAAAACATCATTTAAGATAACTACATATTTGAACCCTTTCACGTTCAACCAGGGCATTGCCTACGGTTTTTGACTGTTCCCGTTCGAGTCCAGTGGACTTGGATGAATCTAGCATAGTTGGGCCCACTTCCAAATGTTAAACTGTCTAAAAGTATCCGTTCGAATCAAGTTTATAATCTGAAACTAAATACACACATTTCCTGAAATTACAAATATAATGTCTAGTCTTATATTACAAAAGTTCTGAAAATAAATTACAGCTTGATTACTACTATCAAGATACATTTTCCAGAAGAAAGAAAACTAGAATGAAAATTTTGACTAATTTGCTGCCTCGAAACTCCCTTGAGGCCTTACGTTTGATCCTTCTCTTTGTAATATGTAGAACACCCTCGATATAATTTAGGTGTTGTGCAACTACCAAAACCAAACTGACCATGAAGAGGTCAGTTTTAATCATGATATTGCGTGTGTTTAAACCATACTATCTGACAGAATTATTTATGTACTTTCTCAGTGTGAGTATGATCATAAAAGGATCAACTCAACTACGGAATGTCATTTCCATACTTTGTACCTTCAGCCTATATTAATTCATTAACTGGGTTATTTTGGCATTTTTAAGAGGATAAATCTGATCATAAAGGATTCAGATTCTTTCCTCTAAGGAGCCTTTGATTATCCACTTTATAACCGTAAAGGGTGGTTTTTAGCACCCTAAGATACTATTTATGCACTACCTAGGGGTGAATTTGACTATGAAAAAGCCAGATTCATCTACCCAAGTGCTAATACTAACATAATTCTAAACTCTATAGGAACTTTGCTTATCTAGGCATTTTTAGAGGATGAATTCTGACCATCAAGGGTTCAGATTCTCACTCTAATGCCCTTCTCAACTACATACTTTATACCCCTTTTGAAGGGTAACTTCAGTCAATATACCAACATTTATGCACTCATCATTGGATGAGTTTGATTATTAAGGAATCAAACTCATCTACCCTAGTGCGAATTACTCTAACATGCTAAACACATATGAAATTAACATCTAACTATCAACTACTAAATGTATTAACATAAATTTATCAAATAACCAAGCCGATTCCAGGAGTTGCATACATACATTCAAATAATAGTGACCTTACTTCAGTTTTATATAAAAAATGGAGGAGAAGGAGATTCAGATTCGTACAATCTTGAAGAAAAAACACAACATGAAGTAACAAATTTAATACAAGTTCTGGATTCAATAACTCTATCTAAAGTTCATTGTTACATACCTTTGGAGAGAAAAATAGCAAAAGACTTAACCAAATAAAGGTCAAGTATGAACAACAGTCAGCAAGAAAGAAGAGAATTCAGTAGCAGCAAACAGAAAACCCAGGGACAAAACCAAACAGTCCAGCAAGAATTAACCCAGAAATCTTTGAGTATGAATGTTTGAAGAAAACTTCAAGAAATCAGAAATTCAAAAAGAGAAGATAGCAGCTGGGCTAGGCCATTTAGTTGTGGACTTGTTTTCAAAAAGGAAATCAGATTTTTTCTTTTCAACTAATACTTTTCTTTTTCGGAACCTTTTGTTTTCGAATGGAAAGTATTTATGTCTTTTTCAGCAGCTAGAAGAGAGTCTTTTCAGAGTGTCCAAAGTTTTTCCAAAAAAAGAGAAGGTCCTTCATAGTCTAAAGGGAGGGTCTATTTATAGGAGGCTTGGGGATGAGATATGCTTTGGAATATTCCTCATCCAAAATTAGCTGAAATTGAACTAGGACAACTGTCACCCTTATCCTTTGGGACAACTACCCCTATTCCAGAAGCTTTCAACCCGTAAAATGACCCTAATACCCTTAAAAATCTGATTTCACAAGTCTAGAAGGTTACCCTTTAGGTAACCAGTGTTAGGTTTACTTGGGGTTACTCTTAACTCTAGTTAGTTAATCCTAATCATCTCACTTTAGTTAATTAATAGTCATTCTTAACTAGGATTAGGTTAGTTAGTTAAGGGTTAGTCGATTAGGTTCCTAGAGTTGGTTTACAACCATACTCATTAGTTAACTAAGTTTAATTTCATCATTAGGTGCTAATTCTAGTTTAATAGCTTGTGGATTATTTGAGTTGATTAATTTAGTCCCTTAGACTTAGGTTAATTGGTTTACCTCAGTTAACTAAACCTAATTGTCTTTGACTAAAATCAGAGACTTAATTAACTGTTAAACCTAGGTATTTTTCCAGAAATTTGGTCACCTAGACTGATTCATGACCATTCACTGGTTCAAAATCGAGTACTAGCCTAATTAATCGACTATCCTAATTTAACAAACTCAAGTAAACCACTAATCAATTAATCAACATAGATAGTCATGCCTAAGAAAAATAGTAAATCCTAACAACTACATGCTTATTAGCATGAACAAAAACAATCAACTAATCTAATCAAACGAGGCAGGGGATCATAGAAACAATGCGCACAGTGGTAAATCAAACTACGCCGATAAACATGATTGTCAAGAAACCCTATTACTAATTAACGGGAAGAGTTAACCAAAACAGGCTTGTCACAGAGTTTAACTCATCAAGGACAAAAACATGAACAATGAAAGAACAATGAAAGAGAAAACAAAGTCTAGACCTAACAATAACAAGAACAATAATTATCAAAGATGAAATATTCATGGTCTTATCTTAAACAAGAAACAGACAAGGACTGAATAATAAGAAAAAGAAAAGGCTAACCTAAACAAAAACGAAGAACAACAATGACCAAACAATCTATATTTACATGATTCTTCGTAGTAATATGATAGAAAAAAATAAAAAGAAAAGGGAATACCCGTTTAAAAGGATTTGGCCGGAAAAATTAAAGTCGTCGGACTTGGCCGGATCCCGACGGGTTTGGAAATGATCCAAACCCACATGAATCAATATCTCTCATCAAGAGCTATTGAATCATGTAGCTTTGATCCATTAGTTGTTCTTGAATCGGCCGGACATGGGGTTTTAGGGTTTCAGATTTTTTAGATCTGAAATTGGAGATTTTTTGATGTGATTTTAAGGAAACCAACAGTGGGGTGTGGTTGAGGATGAAGAAAGGGTTTTAGGGTGAAAGTTTGGGGTAGGCCGGGTAAAGGTGTATTAGGCTGGGTCGTTTGGGTGGTGTCAATAAAGAATTGGATTACGGCTTCAGTGCCATAAACCAATAGGTAAGGGGTAGCTCCGACCGATGTGCGCACGGTCGTGCGATATCCCAACATTGCAAAAGGTAGCTTTTCATGCCATTGCCTGGATGTTTGAATCATCTTCCTGAGAATTTTCTTGATGTTTTTGTTTGCTGCTTCAACGGCGCCATTGGCTTTGGGCCGGTAAAGGGTCGAGTTGCGGTGTGTTATCTAGAACTGTTCACATACCTCCCTCATCAAGTTACTGTTTAGATTCGCGGCATTGTCGGTAATGATAGTTTTTGGGATACCAAAACGATAGATGATATTAGCATGCACGAAATCCACCACCGCTTTCTTAGTGACAGCTTTGAACGTGACAGCCTCGACCCATTTTGTGAAATAGTCGATAGCTACCAAAATGAATCTGTACCCGTTTGAGGACCTTGGCTCGATTGGCCCAATGACATCCATTCCCCAGGAAACAAATGTCCAGGGTGCCGAGATAGGATGCAGTTCTGATGGTGGTTCATGGATTAGGTCGCCATGTATTTGACACTTATGGAACTTCCGTGCGAAACCGAAACAATCTTTCTCCATGGTCATCCAATAATATCCAGCCCGCAAGATTTTATTTGCGAGGAAGTACCCATTCATGTAGGGACCACATAGTCCTGAATGGACCTCGCCCATGATCCTTTCGGCTTCTTTGGCGTCTACACATATTAACAGGTTTAGATCGGGAGTCCTTTTATACAGTACTTCCCCACTTAGGAAGAAACTTCTGGAGAGCCTTCGGATGGTTCTCTTTTGGTCTTCGTTGGCCTGCTCTGGATATTCTCTTGTCTTAAAAAATCTTTTAATGTCATGATACCATGGTTGGACATTGGGTTCTACTTCGACCGTGTTGCAATAACCATGTCTTTCCTTGATTTTGATTTCCAATGGGTCTATGCGAACATTACCCGGATAGGGCAACATTGCAGCTAAGATAGCCAGCGCATCAGCTGACTCATTGTGGCACCGAGGAATATATCTGAACTCGACGGCTTTCAATAGCTTACTAAGGTTCTCCACATGCTGTCTGTAGGGAAGGAGTTTAACATCCCGAGTTTCCCACTCTCCCTGAGCCTGCTTAATGATCAAATCAGAGTCCCCCATGATCAACAACTCTTCTATATACATGTCAATGGCCATGTTCATGCACATTATACAAGCTTCATATTCAGCAGTATTGTTTGTGCAAAAGAAACGGAGGCGGGCCGTGGCTGGGTAGTGTTGTCCTGTGGGTGAAATCAAGTTGCCCCTATCCCAATACCTTTCGGATTGGCTGCTCCATCGAAGAACATTTTCCAGGTGTCAGCGCCTTCCGAGATTATTTCGACGGTGTTGATTTCTTCATCCGAAAAATAAGTGCTCAAGGGTTGGTATTCATCATCAACCGAATTTTCAGCTAGATGATCGGCCAATGCTTGAGCTTTTATAGCTGTGCGAGTGAGATAGACAATATCGAATTCCATGAGCAAGATTTGCCATTTTGCTAATCTCCCGGTGGGTATTGGCTTTTGGAATATGTATTTCAAAGGATCCAGCCTCGTGATGAGGTAGGTGGTATAAGCCAATAAATAATGTCGGAGCTTCTGAGCGACCCAAGTTAGATCGCAACAAGTCCTTTCTAACTGAGAATACTTGGCTTCGTAGCTTGTGAACTTCTTACTTAAGTAATAAATGGCCTGCTCTTTCTTCCCGGTTGCATCGTGTTGCCCGAGAACACACCCAAAGGATTTTTCTAGCACCGTCAGGTATAGGAACAGAGGTCTCCCTGGTTCTGGTGGGACTAACACTGGAGGATTTGACAGATATTCTTTGATCTTGTCAAAAGCATCTGGCACTCGTCTGTCCATTTGATGGCCGCATCTTTTTTCAACAGCTTGAATATAGGCTCACATGTGGAGGTCAACTGAGCGATGAACCTGCTGATGTAATTCAATCTACCCAACAGACTCATGACTTCCTTCTTGGTTCTTGGGGGTGGGAGATCCCGAATAGATTTTATCTTTGTTGGGTCCAGCTAGATGCCCCGTCGACTAATTATAAATCCTAGTAATTTTCTGGATGGAACTCCGAAAGCACATTTGGCTGTGTTTAATTTCAAATCATATCTGCGCAGGCATTCGAAGAATTTCCTCAAATGTTGCACATGGTCACTTTGGGTTCTGGACTTAATGATCACATAATCCACGTACACCTCAATCTCTTGATGCATCATGTCGTGAAATATAACGGTCATGGCCCTCATATAAGTTGCCCAGCGTTCTTTAAACCAAATGGCATGACCCGGTAACAGTACGTTCCCCACGGTGTAGTGAAGGATGTCTTTTCTGCATCCTCTTCATCCATCACCACCTGGTGATATCCGGCATAGCAATCGACAAAAGACTGTACCTCATGTTTGGCACAATTGTCAACTAGGATGTGTATGTTTGGCAGTGGAAAATTATCTTTGGGACTGGCTTTATTAAGATCCCGGTAGTCGACACATACTCGGACCTTTCCATCCTTTTTAGGCACCGGAGTCACATTGGCCAGCCAGGTGGTGTATTGGACCACTCGATTACTCCAGCCTTTAGTTGTTTAGCGACCTCTTCTTTGATCTTGTGACTCATGTCTGTTTTAAATTTCCTCTGCTTTTGTTGGACAGGTGGATGACCGGGGTAGGTTTGCAATTTGTGTACCACCAAGTCCATACTTAGTCCGGGCATGTTGTCGTAGGACCAAGCAAATACGTCTTTGAATTTAAATAGGAGTTGATCAAGACGTCTCTAGTCTCTTTATCCGTGTGGACGTTTATCATGGTTTCTCGAATCTCTTCTTTATTGCCCAAGTTACCGGGTTCCGTTTTGTTTAAGTTTGGCTTAGACTTATTCTCGAACTGTTCCAATTGTCGATTTATTTCCTAAAAGCCTCTTCTTCGTCATATTCCAGTTCTTGATTTATTATTTTGAGGTTAGGCGGCGTATTAAGATCAGAGCATGGAGTCCGCAAGCATGTCATGTTTTTTAAAGCCGCATTATTAGGATTGAAAAATAAGAAAAAGTAAACAAAAATCAGGAAGAATAATAGACGATGAAATTTTGATTTCATTTCATTGAATTTGAACATAGGAGGGTTTACATCGGAATTTAAAGGTAAGAATTTAAAAACACTTGAGTTACACCCTGAAATAACTCATAGTGCAGAAAGGATGGCAAAAGCTGAACTACCGGGACTCCCTCCTGACGGGGAATGGAGTAGCCTTCCAGTTTTGCAACTTGGCGTCAGGCCCCATATACTGTACTTCGGCAGTGCTGGAGCCTTTTCCTGGTTGGACCATATGGGCCTCGTACAACATCTGCCTCATTGCTAAACATATTTCTTCTATTTCTTCGACTGTGAAAGCCTCTTCCTCTTCCTCCACGTATTTTGGCTTGACAAATGATGAGGTGATGAGCGGGATCGGCTGAGGCAATACCAAACCAATTTTCTTACGTTGGTCAGCCCATTGTTCATCGTCGAGGGTAGCTTGAAACCCTATGCCAAAAAACTTTTTATTGGTAGGCAAAGTGACGGGTTCTTTAATGACTTGCAAGGACACCCCGAGCCCTTTTCCAGGTGTGTACCGATGTTTAATCATGTCGTTGGCAACCATAATTGACGCGTTTTATAGGAAGGGTTGAGGGCACGGAGTTCCTTCCTCATGATGGTCCGCAACCACAATCTCGAAATCCTGGTAGACTATGTGCTCGCTGCCCTCTCTTGCTTCGAGGCATGGGGCTAATGGGTCCCTGTAAATAGATTTGTCGTCTTCCCCATGGACCACGATTTCCTGGTCCTCATATTCGAACTTAACCATCTGGTGGAGAGTATATAGCACTGCCACTGCTGCATGGATCCAAGGCCTCCCCAAGAGATAATTGTAGGAAGTATCCATATCCATGACCTGGAATGTCACTTCGAAATATACAGGGCCGATTGTCAAAACCAAATCAATCTCCCCGATCGTGTCCCTCTTGATACCATCGAATGAACGGAAGCACACATTGTTGGGCCTGATTCTCTCAGTCCCGATCTTCATTCTTTGTAGGGTTGACAGAGGGCAAATATCAACCCCAGATCCACCGTCCATCATAACCCTTTTCACATAGTAACCCTCACATTTAACAGTTAGGTGGAGAGCTTTGTTGTGGGCAGCCCCTTCCGGGGGCAAGTCATTCTTGCTGAATGAGATCCGGTTGACTTCAAAAAATCGTTCTGCCATCCTTTCCATTTGCTCAATTGTGGTGTTGGCCGGAACATATGCTTCGTTAAGGGTTTTGATTAGGATTTTCTGAAGCTCGTTTGAATTTACCAGCAAGGGTAGAAGTGAGACCTGAGTGGGGGATTTTCTGATCTCCTCGATTATGGTGTATTCAGCGGTTTTCATATTCTTGAAGAATTCTTCTGCCTCTCCGACACTGATCGACCTTTTAATCGGAATGCATTTCATCTTGATTTTTTTTAGTTCTTCCAGGTCGAGGTATCTCTCTGATGAGTTTATATAGCCTGTTTCCCCAGTATTCCAGGGGATGGCAGTAGTATTCTTCATGGGAGTTTGCGACGGCGGCTAATAACCACGGGCTCATTCAGCCTTGGTGAAATTATTTGCCCCCACGCTACATACATTTTTGGGCCATTCATTATCGCCTTGTTGAATTGTAACCTTCTGGGAGGGCTCAACACACTTTGTTCCTTCCTGTGTGCCTTGGGGATGTAAAGGACAGCGTCTTTAGAGGGTCCCCTATTTGTTTCGGTCTCAGCCTTTTCCGTGACCTGGGGGATGGGGTTACTCTTCTTCATCTCCTTGACTGGTTTGGGTGCCGCCTTGGGTTTTCTTTCCACATATGCGATGGCGATGATGGCCTTTAGAGCTGGATCAAAATCCTGGTCCTCACAAATTATGCCGATGACGGGCCCATGATTGTGAGTGGGCAGTGGATTATTCGTCACATTGGGAGCTTTTTCGTCCCTTAACACCACTTTATTTTGTTCTATAAGGCTTTCCACGGCCCTTTTGAGGGTCCAACACTCCTCCGTGTCATGACCTCCTGCCCCGGAATGGTAGGCACAATTGGTTCCCGGCTTGTATGATGTTGATGATGGGTTTTGCCTGGTCGGAGGTACGGGTTGTAGAAGCCCCATCTGGACTAATTTTGGGAACAAGCTTGAATACGGCTCCCCGATAGGAGTGAAGTTGGGTTTCCTTGGTGGTTCATGGGGGTAGGTGTTGTACGGGTAGTTTTGGGGAGGGTGTGGATTATATGCAGCTGGGGGAGGATGGTTGTTTCTCGGTGGTGGAGCTCTATTCTGATTGTATTGTTGTTGCAGCCTGGGATGTGGTTGAGCGATCATTACCACATAAGGAAGAGGGGGCATAGCATAAGCTGCGTCTTGGTGAGGATAGTAATTTTGGGAAGCTTTGGGAAATGGACGTGGGTATTGTCGAGGCTTCCTGACATCGGAAACCATCATGGCCCCTTCTTCTTTTTTTTTTCTGTTGGTTGTACTCCCGGATCCGCTTTGGATGGCCTGGGAGGTTGCTCTTATGGAAGATTGGCTCAGGATACGACCAGGTTTTAGACCATTCTCCACCATTTCTCCAATTTAGATTGCTTCCGCAAATGGTTTGCCCATGGCAGACATCATATTTTGGAAGTAATCAGCTTCCTGTGCTTGTAGAAAGATGTTGACCATTTCAACCTCATCCATCGGAGGTTTGACCCTGGAGGCTTGCTCGCGCCATTTGACGGCGTACTCTCTGAAACTCTCTGAGGGTTTCTTTTTGAGATTAGATAGTGAGTTCCTATCGGTAGAGATGTCCACATTGTAATGGAATTGCCGGACAAAGTCCTGTGCCAGGCCATCCTCTATGTGCCAGCGGGATATATCCTGGTCCATTTACCATTCTGATGCAATTCCCGTCAAGCTTTCTCCGAAATATGCCGTGAGAAGATCCTCTTTCCCACCTGCTCCCCGTAGCTGGTTACAGTACCTTTTTAGATGAGCTATGGGGTCCCCATGTCCGTCATATTTTTCAAACTTGGGGGTTTTAAACCCAAGAGGGAAGTGGACGTGCGGGAACATGTACAAATATGCATAGGAGACACTTTTCTGCCCGTTCAGCCCCTGTATATTATTGAGGCTCTGTTCAATACTCTTCATTTTCCGAGTTATTTCTTCGTGCTCGAGGCCTTTCTTATCTTGTCCCTAAGTGACATCAAGCTGAGGTTGTTGGGGATATGCATTGGGAGTAATATGAGTGGTATCCAGATGGACGGACGGTCTTTGGAATGTGAATGCTGGCGGCTCGAAACTTGGTCCAGAGATAGTCGGCGGAGCCGTGGCAGAGATTGGTGGTGCGGTGAAGATATTGGAAGACACACCGGAAAACAGGGCCTGGGGGCGAACCTCAGAAGGCCTTCCGGCACAGTGAGCCGACATAGTTGGATATCCAAACGGCGTGGCTGGGTAGCTTATGGGGACGTTGGATGTCCCGCCTGCCCTTGGGATTATCTCTGAGAAACCCGGGATCCTACTGGGTGGTTCCTTACCATTGGACCATGCGTCCCACATTTCTAGCATGTGGCAACGCAGAGTCCTGTTCTCTTGAGCTGTTGCTGACTCAGACGTTGGGATGGCTGGATTTAGGTCTTCCACGGAAGATTTGACGATTGGCAAGTGACTTTCAGACGTCATTTCTACGCTTCCTTTTGATCTAGTGAAGTAAGGATGGGAATCCAGGTTACCGCAAAACCAACCACCTAAAAATACCTTTAAAGATTGAACCAATAAAATGTTAGGTTGAAGTATTTATCACATAGGAAATTGCACGTTTGGGGTATGCAATGCACCTGAGCAATTTAAACGCTTTTCTATATGTTTCTACAACAATTGTGTACTTCATCCCGGCTTTATTTCTCTGCTTTTCCCTTTTTATCATTCTTACCCTTCTTCTGTTATTGTTTCCGCTCTTTTATTCCTCGCTCGGTTCCTTTTCTCATGGTTATGGTTGAATCCTATGTGGATTGCCTACGTATCACGGCGCCGCGTGAATCAGATCATCACGTAGTTCATGCTAGCAAAACCCAAAGGACAGAAATACATACTTTTCTAAAAGCTTCATTCTAAAATTTTCATTCATTAAATAGAACACTTCTGATTACAGAAAACTTGTAACCCACTTTCAGAATTTCAAAGTTTGCAAAACAGACTCGACACATATTTTATAAAAACTACTGTGGACTCGGACATGACTACAACTAGAAAAATGAAATACAGACTCGAAAAACATCAAAAATACATCAGTGCTTCCGTTGCTCTAGGGGCCGGTGGGGCATCATTCGGCCTTGCCACGGGCCTACGTGCTATGTCTTGCTGGAGGCAGTAAAGGTCATCCATTATCTTGTGGACGAAGATCATAACCGCTGAGAAGAAGGTGGTCCGAGTCATATCTTCGCATTCCTGGCATTTGGTGACGATGTAGTCAGCTATCTCTTGGACCCTTCGCCTGATGACACTTTTTTCTTGAAGTAGGCGCCCGATTTGCTAGGATCTCGCTTCTAATGTCTGGGCGTCTTTGTGACTCTGCTCTTGCCATTGTTGCAACTCTTTTTCCAACTGAGCTGTCATGGCATAGCACTGTTCCCTCTCTGTCTTAAATCTTTTTGCCTGTTTGGCCATTTCGTTCTCGAGGACGGTCAGCTTTTCCTTCAAGCCTATGAATTCCTGGTCATATTTCCTTTTTAGTCTCTAGACAAACTCTGTTCTTTCCTCTGCACTTCTTGTTAATCTTTCCCGAACTCCGGCCAATTCTTCTTCAGCTTTGTCTAGATCATTCCCATAACTGCACACTTTATGCCTCAAGCTGTTGATAAGCCTTTCATCAGTTATGCTTCTCTTTGGGTTCTCAGCAGCTGTTTTTAATTCCTGTATCTGGGCTCGGAGAACTTCATTTTCTTGGGCTAATCTATTTTTCTCCCCTTCAATTGTGGCAGTATGTAGAACGTTATCAAATTTGATTTCCCTGACCTGGGATTCCAACTTGCTTATGGTGGCTCGGTAGCTGTTTTCCTTTTCTAACCAAGCCCACTGCCCTTGTGTCTGCTTGGTGAATTGTTGGACGTGGGGTCTCTTTGCGGGTCGTTCTTGCTCTTGATGCTCCCTGCCCCTTATGCCATACCAAGAAGTGTAGGCGGGCTCCACTTCCCCTTTAGATAAATCTCTCACCCGAGTTTGAGGTTCTAAAAACCTTCACTTGTTCCAGATTTGACGGACCCTGCCTTCAGGAAATACAGCTCTTAGGCATAACTCAATGGCTTGTTGGCTTAAGTCCTCGTCATGGGGAACACCCTGTTGTCTCCCCAAATGGCGTAAGACCCGGTGTGGGGCATACGTCTGAATGCTTCTTAGCATGCCCATTAACAGGAGATAGCAAAACTCAACAGACATATTGATAACCTCGCTGACAGGGAGCCACCCAAACGTCCACTCGATTTGGTCGGCAGTCAGTGAACTGAAGTATGAGTGCCAGGCTTCCGTGCCCTCAGAAAATTGGTGGCCTTTTACCCGAGTACCATGTTCTTCGATGCACTTCAAACCGGTTAAGACTTAGTTCATGTAGCCTGGTTGGTGACAGAGGTGCTCGATCAGCCAGATTTGTAGAAGCAGGTTGCACCCCTCAAAGAACTTTCCCCCAGATTGGCAAACTGTCAGTGCACGGTAAATCTCGGCTAAGACCATCTGTATAAGTGTGCAATTGGATTTTTTCATCATGAAATCTGCCATTCCCATAAGCCCGATGTCTATGCATCCGTCACTTCTTGGGAAAATCAAGGTGCTCAAGAATGCTACCACAAAAGCTAGCCCCTGGCGGGCTTCCCATTTAGCCTAATCTTTGTGAGTTAGACCAATGTTGTTAGCCTCATAACCCTGGGAATATCCATAACGTCTGTAAAGAAAATAGAAAGTGTAGAAACCTTCGGACATGTGTGGGTCTTGGACGTCCCGACTAATGTTCAACAGATCCAAAAACTTATGTGGAGTCACCGCCCTGGGTTCCACTAGGTACCGACTTTTAAGATTGTCATTGAGACCAGCATACCCTGCTATTTCCTCTAGCGTGGGCGTCAATTCAAAGTTTGAAAAGTGGACACGTTATGGGCGAGATCCCAAAATGGTACTAGATCCTCGACGATGTCCAACCTCGACTTGATTTTTATAAGACCAGTAAGTCCCTCTAAAGCTTTCATAACAGACTTTCTACTAGCTTCCCCCAAGTCGCTCCACCACATATGGAGTCTTAGAGGGATTTCCTCGACTGCCCTGAAGGGAATGTTTTCAACTGTATTCATCATGCACATTCGTTTTTTGTTTTGATTAAAACCACAAAAATTTTGAAAAGTGTTATTTTTGCAAAGAGTTTTGTAATAAAGAAAAATGGACCATCTTTGAGAATACGGCCCTTCAATACTTCGGGTAGGAAGTTTTTTAAGGCTGTGTTTGCGGATTGGGTTGAAATTTAAAGAGAAACCACAGGCGACCAGTTTTGCAAAACAACTTTCTGGTGCCCCACTTGGGCAATCAGGCTATAATGGCGTCACCTAATTTTATTTAGGACTATACCCTTTGATTTTGAAAAATAGAGTCAGACCCGATGAGGGTTGCCTATGTATCCCACACCCGTGAGAATCAAACAATGCGTAGTTCGAAAAAAATACTGACTGAAAAATATACCCCCCCTCATTTTGTTTTGGAATATTACTTTTTTTTTCAAGAAATTTTGGCAGAGTTTCGGGATAAATACGGGGATTTTTCAAAACAGGGTGAATTTTCTATCCTACCTCACTCTTGGTTTTTCTGTTCGTTTTTTTTATTTTATTTTTTAATTTTAGCCGGTCAATACACAAGCCAAAACAAATAAATGCATACGTAGCAGGTAAGATGCATCAGGGTAGTCTTTCATTTCAGTTACACCTGTCCTAGACGGACCCAACCCCTGTGTTGAGTCCCCTAAGTCAAATGCACATGATGTAGATAATCGTTCCTACTAGGGATCCGACATGAGGCTTTGTTATTCTAAGTTTAAATCCTGGGTTTTTTTTATAGACCAGGCTTACCCGAGCGGACAGCTCGAGCTGAGGTCGGGGCAGCGTACCGGGAATACAAAAGCTTCACCGGCTTTGCAACTTGTCCGTACCTCATTCTAAAATTTGGATATGACTCTAACTGAAAAGAAGTCACACGGAGTGCACACTTCCCAGATGATTTAGAAGACTCAGAGAGAAAAGGGTTTCAGCATAATTTATATACAGTTCAAATAATATCAAAGCGGTAAAAAGCGACATTTAGCACGTGAGGTTTAAACATGTAAAAATCAGATAATAAAGCCAAATAAAACAGTTTATTCTAAGCTCAAATTCTTAAACCCTGAACCATAGATTTTGCGTTCTATTTCCCCAGCAGAGTCGCCAGAGCTGTCACACCTCCTTTTTCACCGGTGAGGGTAATAAGGGAGTTTTTCCAATTAAAGTGACATTATTCGATTTTGGGACTTATTATTATTTCGAAGTCGCCACCTGAATTTTTGACGATGTTCCGAGACACCATTTTGTTTTGAAAATCCTAAACCGAGGAAAATTTGACTCTGTTTTAATTTTTGTCTGCGACCAGAAATTCGAGTAAGGAATTCTGTTAACTCGAGAGAAGGTGTTAGGCGTTCCCGAGTTCCGTGATTCTAGCACGGTCGCTTAACTATTAATATTTGGCCTAATTATCTGATTATTTACATATTTTAAACCTATTGTTCTTTTTAGCCCTTTTCACTTTTAGCCGCTTTTAGTATTTATGGATTTATCTTGAAACAAGTCACGATGGTGTGAACTTGTTTATTTTTGGACATATTGCAATCACGTCACATGAAATGCACCAGTGGTTGCTGTATGCGTCTTATTTAGTTGTTTGGAGTGAGGGTCGGGGGAATGAGTTGCCACTCCCGAGTGTAGTTTATGATAATTTGAGATAATAATTGATTCTTTTCCAAATTTCAACCTAAAGATGTATTTTTCAACCTAAAGGATATGTGGAAGATTGTTTGAACCTAAATTCACTTAGTCTAAAGGATAAGATGTTTGGGCTATGGACATTTTTAGCCCAAGATTATTTCAACTCTTTTTGGCCAATCCTAATTTGGTTATTTTGTAATAAGAAGTAAAGCTAAGCACAATAATTTAAGGCATACATTAATGAAAAGAGATTTAAAGTTCACAAGTATCATGTTCCCAAGAAGCCAAATTGACGTGTTTGATTGCAACAGAACATTTTTTGGCTGAATGTTTTTTTACCAATTTCAGAAAACAACCTAAATTCATGCTGTTCATTTCATAATTTATACACGCTGACTCCTATATTCTGTCATAATTCTGGAAATTTTTGAGAGAATTTTTTGAACAGCAGGTTTGTATTTTTGTATAAATTTGCGAAATTCAGTCCGAGCTAAAGCAACTGTTCTTACAAAATCAATAGGTAAGGAAAAACTGTGGAAAACAGATATTTTAACGACCTAAATCTTGCTAATCTGAATATCCCAACTTATAGCATCTCGTAATTACGTTTGCAAAAAAAATATCATTTAAGATAACTACATATTTGAACCCTTTCACGTTCAACCAGGACATTGCCTACGACTTTTGACTGTTCCAGTTCGAGTCCAGTGGAATTGGACGAATCTAGCATAGGTGGGCCCATTTTCAAATGTTAAACTGTCTAAAAGTGTCCGTTCGAATCTAGTTTAAAATCTGAAACTAAATACACACATTTCCTGAAATTACAAATATAATGTCCAGTCTTATATTACAAAAGTTCTGAAAATAAATTACAACTTGACTACTACTATCAAGATACATTTTCCAGAAGAAAGAAAACTAGAATGAAAATTTTGACTAATTTGCTGACTCGAAACTCCCTTGAGGCCTTACGTTTGAGCCTTCTCTTTGTAATATGTAGAACACCCTCGATATAATTTAGGTGTTGTGAAACTACCAAAACCAAACTGACCATGAAGAGGCCAGTTTTAATCATGATATTGCGTGTGTTTAAACCATACTATCTGGCAGAATTATTTATGTACTTTCTCAGTGTGAATATGATCATAAAAGGATCAACTCAACTACGGAATGTCATTCTCATACTTTGTAGCTTCAGTCTATATTAATTCATTAACTAGGTTATTTAGGAATTTTTAAGAGGAGAAATCTGATCATAAAGGATTCAGATTCTTTCCTCTAAGGAGCCTTGATTATCCACTTTATATCCGTAAAGGGTGATTTTCAGCACCCTAAGCTACTGTTTATGCACTACCTAGGGGTGAATTTGACTATGAAAAAGCCAGATTCATCTACCCAAGTGCTAATACTAACATAATTCTAAACTCTATAGGAACTTTGCTTATCTAGGCATTTTTAGAGGATGAATTCTGACCATCAAGGGTTCAGATTCTCACTCTAATGCCCTTCTCAACTACATACTTTATACCCCTTTTGAAGGGTAACTTCAGTCAATATACCAACATTATGCACTCATCATTGGATGAGTTTGATTATTAAGGAATCAAACTCATCTACCCTAGTGCGAATTACTCTAACATGCTAAACACATATGAAATTAACATCTAACTACCAACTACTAAATGTATTAACATAAATTTAGCAAATAACCAAGCCGATTCCAGGAGTTGCATACATACATTCAAATATTAGTGACCTTATTTCAGTTTTATATAAAAAATGGAGGAGAGGGAGATTCAGATTCGTACAATCTTGAAGAAAAAACACAACATGAAGTAACAAATTTAATACAAGTTCTGGATTCAATAACTCTATCTAAAGTTCATTGTTACATACCTTTGGAGAGAAAAATAGCAAAAGACTTGACCAAATAAAGGTCAAGTATGAACAACAGTCAGCAAGAAGGAAGAGAATTCAGTAGCAGCAAACAGAAAACCCAGGGACAAAACCAAACAGTCCAGCAAGAAT
>MDKI01161492.1:0-30614 GCA_005239505.1 Nicotiana paniculata | reverse complement strand
ATATGGTGAGGGCACATGATTCATGACGGAAAGGTAATGTTGTTGACCTCTAAGTTAGAGTAGCTAGTGAATTATGAATAAAGAATGGTATTTGTGAGTTGATTATTGAGGCGAGGAGGTCACATCTCTGTGTTTGAAATGTTTTAAATATTCTTGGTATAACGTGTTAAGAGATTTGCTTAATAAGTTGTGTACATGAGTGTAGTTTGATTGCTCGAGGACGAGCAAAGGTTTAAGTGTGGGGTCTTGATGCGAGACTAAAATGCATAGTTTAATATGTAATATACCTTACATTTGAGATGCGTTAATGATAAAAATACACTTTTATGTGCTTAATGGAGTTATTTCATGTGTAGGTGAGTTGGAGATGGAAACGAAGCTAAAGGGATGCAAATACGTCGAAAAATACGCAAAAGGAGACAACGGGGCGATAGCCGGGAGACAGAGCTCTACAGCCTTTATCCAGGCGTTAGGGCTGAAACGCCAGCCCTACCCTTGCGTTAGGGCTGAAACGCCAGCCCTAGCCTGGCGTTAGCCAGGCCTTTGGGTCCAAACGCCCGAGTGTCCCAGTTTCGACCAAATCCGAATTTGACAGTTTAAGTGTTTCCCGGTCGAAATAGAAGTCCCCTACATGTTTAGGGTTCGCCCTAAACATATAAATGGACTCCTAAAACACACAACAAGGCGGTTCGGAAGGCATTCAAAGGATTCAACAGAATAAAATCATTAAAGTGCCAAAAACATCGATTTCTACATCTCGTATTCATTACTTTGTATTTCAGTTATGCAACTTATTTTAGTTTTGATTCTCAATAACATGAGTAGCTAAATTCTTTAGTCTAAGGTTTTGGTAGACCCCGTTGGGGATGAATTCATTGTTATATTAATATATTTTGGTTGATTAATCTCGTTGTGTTCAACTACGTTCTTATTATAGTTGATTGAAAGGGCCCTTGATTAATTATTCCTATTTATTATGTATTTACTTGAGAAAGAGTGCATATTTAGGTAATTGCTTGAACAACACCATACCCGGAGTATAGACGAAAGTCATAACCGAGGGTTTAGAGGTTAGATTAGAGATACCGATACCTTGGGTGCAATCTAAAGTGAACTGTATTGCGATCTAGCTAGCGTAACTTGAGAGAGTGCGTTTAGTAAATTATCATACTAACTTGAGAGAGATTGATGATAGTTAGAGCGTTCATGATTGAAATAGATAACCAATTAAACTATAAGAATTATCCAAGGAAGAAATCACCAACGGGGGAAACCACAACCTTAGACCCTTTATTATCATTGTTACATTAAATTGTTAGTTAACTGCTAGTTCATTATTAGTGATTGTAGAATATGTTAAACATCACCCAATTGATATTCAAAGTCTTGAGAAACTTGATTAAATAACAGTTTAGTATTTTATAGACTCAATTGATACGTAAAACTTCCCTGTGGGATCGACTTTGGGTGTAATACCCCAGATTATATTTGCAGCGCTCGTTTAGTCTTTCTATAAGACATAGTTGAGCGTGATCATATGAAAAGAAAAATCTTCTAGATATCAAGGGTATAAAATTGTCCATGATTGATAGAAAAATGAAATGATTAAGAAGCTTGAATATCACACGAAGCAGTTTGCCTACTTATATAGTAAGTAATGATGATCTTGTCATTTTGGAAAGGCAAGGATTCAGAAAATACAGAAAGGAAAATATTCCATGATTACCTTCAAGATTCAAACATTTGAATTGAATTTCAAACGTGAAATGGCTTACTGCACTTCTAGTAGAAATCTAGAAAATATATTATGAATATAGTACAATTTATACTATGGAAAGAGATTATTTTCCAAGATCAAGAAAGGAATATTTTTAATCTAATAAGAGAAGAATATATTTTCTATGGAAAAAAATGTCTATATTATGGAAGATTATTTTCCAAGATCAAGAAAGGAGTATTTCCAATAGGAGTTCAAAGATGCTACTATTATTTATGGGAAAATATTCTTACTACATTTTCCCTTTGGTATGGAAAGAGAATAATGTATGGAAATAAGTTTGAGTTCCATATAAAGAATGATTATTGCTCTTATGGAAATTCATGAATATTGAATCAAGACTATGGAAGGTTGAAGAAGATACACGTGGAGATGCAGTTATGAAATGCAAAGTTTTCTAAAGAAGATCAACCAAGATATTGCTTGCCAATAAAGAGAAAATATTCTACTACCATAAAAGGAAAAGAATCCTCTACACAAGAATTCTCATGCTGGTGCTCAATGAAGAATTTACATATTCAAGAAAGGAAAGTGGAGACAATTAGAATCTGTCCAAATACAAGAAGTAAAACAAGGAAAGAAAATCAATATTGCAAAGAAGCCTATATCCATCTTCAAAGGAGTGCCAAGTCAACATACTATCCATATTCATACAAGTGTTGGAGCTGCAAATTATAGAAACAAATAAATGAGCAACGATCAAATTACCTTAGGTTATGCAATAGCCAGAACAAGTTGAAAGGACTATAAATATACAAGCTCTATGAAGGAAGAAAGAACACAACCTTCTATACAATTATCTACCCAACTACAAGTTCTTTATTCTACTCTTAACAAGCATTGTAATTCACTTTTAGATTTACTGGGTACACAAAAGAGAGAAGAGAGAAAGAAAAATATTAGAAAGTTAGTGTGTCCGAGAGGTTGTGTCATTGTTCGTTTCTTTGGTGAGCGATTGAAAACCAAAGGGTCGTTGTTGGTGAGCGAGTGAAAACCAACCCTGTCAACGTTGGTGGTGATCGCTGAAAATCACAAAGGTTGTACTCAATTCAATTTACAAAGTGCTCTAAAAGACAACACTTTTGCAGCCCAAGAGGACTGGATTAGGATACTACATTGGTTCCGAACCAGTATAAAAATTTCCGGTGTCATTTACTTTATCGCTCTCATATTATATTCTGTTCCTTTACTATTTATTTTGATTAACACTTGTTTAAATAGAAAGGACTAACAATTATGTGCAGGCTGTCTCCACACAAGTCGACTAGGTCTGAAGAGTAGTCGATTAGAAATTTAAAAAGGCTATAATTCACCCCTCCCCGTCTCTTGTACTTTCAGGCTCCACAATTCTTGACTCTTGTTTATCACTTATGCAAGCATATCTTCTTGGACAACAACTCTTATCATGTTAGTAGTCCTCTTCCAACGAACTCGGACTTGAGTAACTTTGTGAAAAAGTTACTGCCTTGTAAGAACCTTCAACGGTGACCTTGAGGACCTAGTTTTTGGAGCATTTCATCAGCTACATTGAGGACCTAGTTCTTAGAGCATTTCCTCTTAACAAACTTTGATAATCATCAAAACCTCAATACTCAACAAATTCTCTCTTTTTGATGATGACAAACTTTGTGCCAATAAAACAAAAATCATCTCATCAAACACACTGTAACCTAATCCAGAGCAAGTATAGGTATACAACAATCACATCAAGCACCCCCAACTTTTTCTTACCCCTTTAGGCATCATTGAAGAAAAGACAAAAAGATGTTATGCATTCCCAGAACAGTTAATGCAAGATTCATCGATATTGAGGCTACAACACAAGCTCAAGAATTATCAAGACAAATAAGCCATGCTGATGATAAAACCATATGAGAGGCATTAAAATAGCATAAGAGTTCATTAACTAGTGCAAATTAAGCCCATGGCCTTGAATAAAAACATTAGAACAAAATAAACTAAAACATCCTCCAACCTACTCAGAACTAGAATAAGAAAAAATAAACACCATTGGGTTAACAAAACATACTGAAGACAAAGGGTAAAGGACCATGATCAGGGGTGAGAGGAGGAGGGACTCAATGCTTTCACAAGGGTGGCAATCTATTGGGCATGGTCCTCTCTGTCCTTTCTAAGTTCCTCACTAAGTTGCCTGGTTTCTTTTCTTAACTCATTATTGTCTTCTATAAGCTAAGCATTTTTCTCAAGAACCAGGTCCAACCTTTTAGAAAGCTCAATTGCCATGTTGCTACTAGGTAAGATAGCAGAACTTGTTGTCCATGTAGCCTTGATCTCCTCATATCCACACTGCTTCAGTGTAACAACATCCATAACATCATTGTGATTCCCAAAATTCAGCCCAGGCAAGGCAATGTTGAGCTTATCAAACAACTCAGTTAGCATGAAGCCATAATGCATAGCATTCTTAGGCTTGGAAGTGTCTGTTGCCCTTGCCATGTGTTGAATCATCAGGCTACCTTTATCCAGCAATTCCATCACAACCATGTCATGTTGGGTAATTTCATGCCTCCACTTATATTTCTACAGTATGCAGGAGTTCACAAAGTGAAACAGTAGTTTGTGAAAAGAAGTCATGTCAATCTTGTACACTTTCTGAGGAGCATCCAGCTCAAACTTTTGAGAAAATTTCTCGGTAACTATAATGCATGTGTTCACATCATTGTCTATAGCTGGCCACTTCTTATTCTTCTTCTTCTTATTCTTCAGATAATTGTCAAATCCTAGGGAAGGTATGTTCAGTAGCAACCCAAGATCCTCAGCGTCAAACTCCATATCAAATCCCCTTACAGAACTCTTGACCACCTTGACATTGAATTCGAAGTGTGAATAAAACTCAACTACAACAGGCACACATACAGGAGGAAATGGCTTGACAAACATATTTCTCCATCCCTGCAGTTCAAGATTTTCATCCAATATGGCCATACCCTTCTCATATGTATTTGCAAGCATCTTCCCATTCAACACTTTTTATATTCTTGAATTCAGTAAGCTTGTCAACCACATCAGGTATATCCTACTTCTTCTTTCCTTTATTGTCCTTCTTGGATGTGGCAGTTGCTCTGGTAAGTTTAACAACCTTCCTCTTTTTTGCTGGTTTATTGTCCTACAGAGAAGGATCAGACTCATCCTCTTCATCTAGATCAACTAGAGGTTCAACAACAGGACTTTGCTTTCATAGTTTCTTGACACCTCTAGATTCTTTGATGATCTGTTCATCAACAACCTTTCTTTTGCTTCTGGTAAGAGGAGTCCTAGTAGGAGGAGCCATCTCTTTTCTTGCTGCAAGAACTGATTTTGTAGCTCTCACAGGTGCCTTCCTGCCCTTTTTTCCTACTTCGGACAAGGTCAAACCATCATCATCACTGCTGACCTCCTCATCTCCCCCAAAGGGAGATAACAAAGGCCAAGGTTCTTCAGCCCTTTTCTCTCCACGAACTTCTTCTAAAGGGGCTATGACTATGTCCTCAATAGCCGTAGAGCCTTCAGATTCCCCACTAGTATTTTCTTCCTCACTTTCAAGTTCAGTACCCTCACTTTCACTTTCTTTTTCTTCTTTATCACCCTCAATCTTAGAGTCACCTTCTCCCTCACTTTATTTTTCTTCTTCTCCTGAATCTCCCACTTGTTCACCTAATTGTTTTTCTACCTCACTCTCTTTTTCCTCGCCTTATTCCCCCTCATTCTCACTCTTCTTCTCATCATTTCTATGAGCCATATCCTAATCCTGATGCTCCTTATGACTGGATACTTCTCCTCCTTCTCCATCAATTTCTTCATCACCCTCATCCTCAGTCTAGATGTAAGAGAAACCATCAGAAGACTCTTTATTCACTAGTTCTTTCTCACCTTCCCCTCAACCACAAGTATAACATTCATGGCGTCCACAATTTTCTCCTGAGTTACAATTTCAGTTTCTAAAGTAGTATCCTCCACATGTGGTTTGTCACTCATGGGTGGAACAATTTCCAAAGGTGTAACCTCAATAGTAGAAAGTAGAACATCAAGATTTGATTGAGGTAATTTTATCTGATCAACCGCGATAAATGTAGATTTCGCCCGAGTCACAACTTCCTTAACCAATATTTCCCCCTGAGCAGCAGCACGAATCACCACCCTGTCACTCATAGCTGATTTCCTTGACATAGCCTTGATCTTAGTGCATGGGCAATTGGTTTTGGAGATGAAGGTTCAGTAGAGGTGGAAATTGAAGGTGTAACAGTGGCAGGGAACGATGGTGCAGGTGCAGTAGAGGGTATGGGTGGAGATGGAATAGGTGCTGGTGCAGATTCACTTGCTGATTTTGCACTCTTAGGCTTGCGCTTCATGATTTTGGGTTTTGCTTCAGTCTTAGATAAATATTTTTCCTTGGCTTGATTTAGTCATGGTGATGAGAGAACGAGGGAATTTTCTTTGGTTCTTGCTTAGGGTTTGAGGGGAACAGTAAAGTCTGAGAGATGTATCACAAGAGGGATTTTAAAGAGGGTAGTCCTGATTTGACTAGAAGAAAGAGAGTAACTGAATTCGAGTTCTAACAGGACTCTAATAATGGTTACTTTTGACTACTAGACTTTTATAAGTAATTAGACTCTAATTGCTCTAGGATTCCCCCTTGATCCTTGATTTTGATAACAAATATGAGTGATGCTAACATGAATAGAGTCTAAGTATAGCAGTAATTTCGGTTATTAAGTCTCATTGATTTAAGACAAGATGGCACATACCTGAGTCAAAGAACCATCTCCTTAGCAACTCCTTAGTCATTTCTGCAGTAAAGCTTCAACACAATAGGTAAATATCATAAGGCACAGTTTATCAGCTAGACTTTTTTAGGCGAGTGTGTGTGCTTAATACAAGCACGATACTGAATCAAGCACATTATACTTGACCATCTACATCTAACTATAATTTTTTCTAGCCAATCATTGGGATTCAACCTAGTTGGAAGTATTAATGAATCCATTTCCAATCTATTTCTTTTAAAGTGGTCCCTACTTAGAGCCTTAGAGAAAATATTGGCAACTTGATCTTCAATTTATAGAAATTGATGGAGATATTTCCTTTTTCAACATAGTCTCTGAGAAAGTTGTGTCTAATATCAATGTGGTTGGTTATCGTATGTTGACAAGGATTTTTATAAATGTTTATGGCACTGGTGTTAACACAGAAAATAGGAACACAATCAACAAAAATACCATATCCCTTTAGTTGTTGTCTTATCCACAACAACCGAGCACAACAAGATGTTGCTGCCACATATTCTGCATCAGCTGTAGATAAAGCCACTGAGTTCTACTTCTTTATTCCCCAAGACACCAAGCAAGAACCAAGAACGTGTTTTGTTCCTCAAGTTCTTTTCCTGTCAACATGAAACCCTACATAGCTAGCATTAGCATAACCAACTAGGTCAAAGCTGTATCTTCTAGGTGTCACGACCCCATTTCCCCTCCGTAGGATCTCGTGATTGTATGGGTCAAAATCTGGCTGAGGAAATTCGGCATGGAGAGGTTATCAAGTGCGGGAATTGCGGCTCAACATGGACGATTAGGCCGAGGTCGACCAGGTCCTGGCAATAGGGAACCGCTCAGCAAGCCTTTAAGTCCGAGGTCGAGTAGCGAAGAATGGGAATAACGACTAGTATAGTCTTGGAACTACTAAAAAGAATATTCTATTGAATATTCTCTCTGATGTACTTTTTAGGGTTTTTGGGAATATCCCGTATAAATAGAAAAAGAAAGAGGGGCAAAAGACATGTAATATTGATTCTGATAAGAACTCTTATGAAAAGTTGACTCTTTAGATATAATACAACACTTTACCTTTCCACAGTGATTCAATTTGTTGTTTATTCTATCCTTTCACGCATCAGATCCGAGAAAGTCTCGTATATTCCCATATCCATTTGTCTTACATTTTTGTCAAAGGGAAGAATCATCCACATCACTTAATATTTGGGTGAATTATTCCTTTATTTACATTTATTGCCATTTAATATATTTATTGTTCATTATTGTCCCACCATTCGTTCGTGATAGCTTCATTTAATACCTCATAATTGGTTCTAAGCGTTATTAAACGTTGTTACATAAGCATGTGTTAGATCTAAGATTTATTATATTTGACTAGAATTTTCCCTTCACCTTTTTTATTTTTAATTAGTTTAGCAAAAAGTTTCATATTTTTTGGTCAAACGGTGACGACACCTAATCTCTAAGACTAGGTAAGCCTAACAATATGCGAAAATATTAAAGAAGAGATTAAAACGTGAACATCCCAACATTTTCATAAATAGAATCTACCAAAACTCAATATGTACAATCCTAAAACCTTGTGAGATATAAGCCACAAGCTCTAGATACAATATCGAACAATCATATACATCATTGTCTATCAAAATGTAATGAAATAACAAAGAATGGGATAGAAAGGGACTCTGAGGCCTGCGATATGCTTTGCGCCTGCGAACTCGTGTCGGCGAGCACACTGCCGCTTTTGTAGATCCAGCTCCTTTTCCCATTTCCGCTTATGCGTTCATCACTTCGCACCTGCGACCTCACAGGTGCGGGCAAGCTCTTCACACATGCAAGCACTGCCCACTTATACTCCTGTCCGCTTCTGCAATGGCTGGACATGCGGCTTCGCACTTGTGATCAAACCCTTCGCATGTGCAATTACACCAGACCCGGTGCTTCAACAATCTCCCAAACTCTAAATTCGATCTGTTAACCATATGAAAGAACCCTGAGGCCCCCCAGGACCTCAACCGAATATACCAATAAGTCCCAAAATATGATACGAACTTAGTCGAGCCTTCAAATCACATCGAACAACGCTAAAACCACAATTGCGCATCGATTCAAGCCTAATGATCTTTTGAACTTCTAAATTCCACATCTGATGCCGGAACCTATCAAATCACATTCGATTGACCTCAAATTTTGCATACAAGTCCTAAATGACATTATGGACCTATTACAATCTCCAAAATCAAAATCCAACCCCGATATCAAAATGTCCACTCCTTGTCAAACTTTCCAAAAAGCTTCCAACTTTCCAACTTTCGCCAATTTACTCCGAGACGACTTACGGACCTCCAGTTCAACATCCGGATACACTCCTACAATCAAAATCACCATACAGATCTATTGTAATCGACAAAACACCATTACAAATTCGTCTTCACTCAAGTCAAACTACGGTCAACTCCTACGACTTAAACTTCTAATTTTAGGGACTATGTGCCCCAATTCATTCCGAAACCAAAAACCAAACCTACCGGAACATCACATAACCATAGTATAACACAAAGAAAGCAATAAATAGGGGACATGGCTAATACACTTAAAACGACCGGCCCGGTTGTTACATCCTCTCCCTCTTAAACAAATATTCGTCCTCGAACGAGTATAGAGACATACCTGAAGTGGTGAAAAGATGATGATAGATTAATAAAATATAATAAAAACTGAGTAAAGAACATTTAACCCAATCCATATGAAAAAACTCGCTTCAATCCGAGCTCCATAGCTCTAAATATGATAAAATAGCCGAAACCCCCGAAATATAGCTTCTGCCTAGGTATTTACCCTTCGAGATCTCGGATAATGCTTCGCGATCATGAAGCACAACTTTTCTCAGCTCAAAATTTCCCTTCGAAATCCCTCTAAAAAATTTCCTAATCTTGAAATGTCCAAAATGTAAAATCACGGGACACTCGATTTTAATACAGTGCCCAAGCTTTCTGCACCTGCGATAACTTACCCGCGCTTGTGGTTACGCGGGTCTTACTCGAGTACCAGATTTTACTCTATTTATTTAATGGGATTCATGATTTCAAAAATAATAAAATGAGTAACTAAGTTGGTTAATCACCGTTGGATTGTCTGACGGTGGCGTTAGGCGCCATCACGACCTTTAGTTGGTTTTGGGTCGTGACACTAGGATACCATAGACATAGATCAGGGGCCCCTTTAAGATATCTGAGTATTATTTTGACAACCTTTAGATGATACTCTTTGGGATTTGCCTAACATCCTGCACACAGTCCCACACTGAATAGAATATCAGGCTTGCTTGTTGTGAAATACAACAAGGATCCAATCATTCCTCTATACAGCTTTTGTTCCAAACTTTTACCTTCTTCATCAATATCCAACTTTGTTATGGCAATAGGAGTATCTATTGACTTAGAAGAATCCATGTTGAATTTTTCAACAGTTTTTTGATGTATTTTTGTTGATGGATCATGGTTCCAGTAGGTGTTTTGATTGATTTGCATCCCTAAGAGAAGTCTAATTCACCCATCATGCTTATTTCAAATTCATTCTCCATAATCTCAGAAAATTCCATGCACATTTCTTCATTAGTATCCCCAAAGATAATATCATCCACATAAATTTGCACAATCAGAAGTATTTTTCCTTTACTCTTCAAAAATAGTGTGTTATTCACCTTTCCTCTTACAAAGTTATTGGTTAAGTCGAATTTAGAGAGCCCCTCATACCAATATTATGGAACCTATTTCAGTCCATACAGTGCCTTATCTAACTTGAACACATATTCAGGAAACTCTTCACTCTCAAAGCCAGGAGGTTGTTTAAAAAAACACTTCCTCCTTTAGGGTACCGTTCAAGAATTGTGATGACCCAAAGTATCATCTTATATTTTAGAACCCAATTCCACTCTCTTTAACCTTAAAATTTTCATTTTTACCCTCATTGATTTACGTGCACGGTCCGGGCATGATTTCCAAAAAGCTCTGATGTTGGAAATGATAAAAATAACAATTTTTAGCCTAAAAGTTGATTTTAGTTGACTTCAGTCAACGTTTTGAGTAAACGGACCCAGAACCGTATTTTGACGGCCCCGGTGGGTCCGTAATGAAATATGGGACCTGGGCGTATGCTCGGAATCGAATTCCGAGGTCCCTAGCTCGAGAAATAAATTTTTGATTAAAATTGAAAGACTGCAATTTTAATAGTTTTAAGAAATTGGTTAATCTTTGATCTTGCTAGTATCGAGTCCGTATTTTAGTTCCGTAGCCCGGTACAAATCCGTTATGATATTTATACCTTATCTGTGAAATTTGGTGGGAAACAAAATTGATTTGACGTGATTTGGACGTCCGGTTGAGAAAATAGAAATTGAAAGTGTTTTTGAGAACTTCATATATTTTGGTGCTAAATCCGTAGTTTTAGGTGTTATTTTGGAGATTTGATGGCTCGAGAAAGTTCGTGTGATATTTTTAGACTTGTGTGCATGTTTGGTTTGGAGCCCTGAGGGCTTGGGTGAGTTTCGGGTAGGCTACAGAGTGGAAAGAACTTAGAAAATATAGTTGGTGTGTTCAGGGTTGCAGATCTCGCATTTGCGAGGTCTGGTTTGCAAATACGAGCCTCGCATTTGCGAGCATAGGCTAGGCTGGGCAGTCACGCATTTGCGAAAGTCGATTTGCAAGTAATTGGCTCGCATTTGCGAAGGCTGCAGAAATGCAAGGAGTTCGCATTTGCAATACTTGTCTCGCATTTGCGAGCTTCGCAAATGTGAAGCTCAGGTGGTAAATGCGACCTCTGCAGCTAATAGGTCTTGATTTAGATGAGATTTTTCTCATTTTTCAACATTTCCAAACACAAGAAACCATCTAGGCGATTTTTCAAAGGCAACTTCTTCCCCAAATCATAGGTAAGTCATTCTTAACTGGTTTCTTTAAATCTTTCACTTCATTTTACAAGATTTCAACCTAAAATCTAAGGTTTTCAGGGTGGAATTGGGTATTTTTGGGTAGAAACTAGTTATTTCGAAATTTGGGGATCTAGATCTCAAATTGAGGTCGAATTTCAAAACCAATTATATATCTGGGCTCCGGGGTGAATGGGTAATCGGGTTTTGGTCCGAATTTCGGGTTTGGACCAAGTGGGCCCAGACATTGACTTTTGTTGACTTTTTCAAAAATGACCTAAATTGAACCTTTAGTTATCGTGGGTGATTCCTAAGGCTTATTTTGAATCGTTTCGTTAGTAATTTGCTAGATATTGTTGGCTCAGAGGCTAATTTGAAAGACAAGGCTGTGATTGAACTTTGAATGATATTAGGAGCGAGGTAAGTGTTGTGTCTAACCTTGACTTAAGGGTTTAGGAACCTTTTCCTTACTTGTTACATGGTAAATCATGTGAGCGGCGTATACGTGAGGTGACGAGTACTTATGCGCCGCCAATCTACCTGTTTTACTTGCTTTCTTCCGTTCTCCTTATATTGTTTTTCCTTCTTGCTTTATTTGTTACATGCCTAGTTGTAATCCCATGCTTAACTATTACCCGTAGATAAAGTGTTCCCTTCTTGAAGATATTTGGTACCCCGTAGGATTATCGCTTCCCCTTTATTGGTTTAAACTATTCTGGTTGGCTTTTTATGTGATATCCTAGTTTGGTCTTTCTGAGTAGTAATAATTTTATTGAGTTTTAATGATTATCGACTCCCGATTGCTTTGTTCTAAATTTTAGGAGTTGGTAAGGGCCTTGTGTGAATTTCATGAAACTTCTATACACTATGTGTAATGTATTATGATATGGTGGGATTGGGTTGCACGCCGCAACAGGAGGAATGGAGGAGGATTGACGAGGAGGAATAAGGGTGAATATGATTATTCGGTGGGATCGGGTTGCATGCCGCAATAAGAGAAATAATGATGGATTGATACGGAGTAATAAGGGTGAACTATTATGTTGATAATGATATATGGTGGGAGCAGATTGCACGCCGCAACATATATATATTACTTACTTTTATGTAATTGTTAGAGAGGAATAATGGAGGATTGGTGGGATCGAGTTGCACACCGCAACATATATATATTACTTACTTTTATTGTAATTGTTACAGAGGAATAAGGGAGGACTGGTGGGATCGGGATGCACGCCACATCAATATATGTGTTTATGTATTCTTCTCTGACTGTGAAATTTATTCGGTGGTTTTACATTTCGCCTAAGGATTGGTTATAGCTGGATATTGATAAAACATTGAAGTTATGTATTTATTCCTGCAATTTACAGCTTTTAAATTATATTGTTCTCCTTTTCTGCCTTATTATTTATCGTCTGCAACATATATTATGAGTGTCTCGTCGTATCCTCGTCACACCTTTGTCGAGGTTAGGCTTGACACTTACCAGTTCATGGGGTCAATTGTACTGGTACTGCACTCTGCACTTCTTGTGCAGATTTCGGAGCAGGTTGTGGCTGATCGAGAGATTGGCTTAGGTTCACAGCTTGGAGACCCAAGGTAGTCCTGCTGGTGTCCGCAGGCCCTGGCGTCCCCTTCTACATATCTTCTTACTGTTTTCCTTTACTTTCCAAAAAAATTGTAATTTCTTTCAGACAATTGATTGTAGAAAAAAATCATAGAAAGTTCGTGAATTGTGACACCAGGTTTCTGGGTAGAAGTAATATGTAAATGACTTCGATATCTGTATATATTTACATTTATTCCTCTTTATTTTGTCTGTTCACTGCTAATCACTAAAAATGGATATAAATGGCTAAATAATCTCTAACGTTGTCTTGCCTGGCAAGTATGATGTTAGGCGCCATCACAATCGTGATGGTGGGAATTTCGGGTTGTGAAAAATTGGTATCAGAGCCCTAGTTTGCTTAGGTCTCACAATTCACGGACAAGCTTAGTTGAATTTAGGAGATCGGTACGGAGACGTCTGTACTTATCTCCCAGAGGCTATGAAGTTTAGGAACAAATTTCACTTTTATTCAACTTTGTCGTGTGATTTTGTTATCTCAATACTAATTGAACTCTCCTATTCTTATTCTCTCGCAGATGGTGACAACATGTACCATTTCTTCCGCTGATCAACAGCCAGAGCCTCCAGCAGCAGCTCCTACGAGGGGCAGAGGTCGAGGCCGAGGCCGTGCCAGGGATAGGGCTCAGCCCAGAGCCCGAGCAGTAGCCCCAGCTGTGGAGCCTCAGGTAGAGTTCGATGAGGAGGTTCTAGCTCAGACTATTCCATCGGACCAGCTCAGGTCCCGGAGGGGTTTATTGCCACCCCAGTGCTCCAGGATTCCTTGGTCAGATTAGTGGGACTTATGGAAAGTGTGGCCCAGACTGGCGCATTCCCTATGGCACCAGTCGTATCTCAGGCTGGAGGAGGAGCCCAGACTCCTGCTACTCATACTCCGGAGCAGATGGCTCCCTAGTTTCAGACTCCAGCAGCTCATTAAGTCAGGGTAGTTCAGTCGGTTGCTGCGGCACAGCCCGGTAATGGGACAGTTATGTCTTCCGAGGCCTTGTGGATATTGGATAGGTTTACCAAGCTCTTTACAGTTCATTTCAGTGGTGCTACTTCAGAGGATCCCCAGGAGTATCTTGATAGTTGTCATGAGGTTCTTCGGAACATGGGTATATTGGAGACCGGTGGGGTCTACTTTGCTGCTTTTGAGATGACTGGTTCCGCCAAGAAATGATGGAGAGATTATTTATTGACCAGACCAGCTGGGTGGCCTTCTATTACTTGGGACCAATTCTCACATCTCTTCTTAGAGAATGGTTTGCCTATCACCTTGAGATAGGATTGCCGCCGTCAGTTCGAGCGTCTCCAGCAGGGCAGCATGACTGTTACTCAGTATGAGACTTGTTTTGTGGATTTGGCTCGTCATGCTATTCTTTTGCTCCCAAGAGATAGAGGGCGGGTGAAGAGGTTTATTGAGGGTCTTGCTCAACCTATTAGATTGCAAATGGCTAAGGAGACTAGGATCGAGATTTCTTTCCAGGATGCGGCCAATGTGGCCCGACGAGTCGAGATAGTTCTTGGACAGGGAGGTCAGGGGTCAGATAAGAGACCTCATCATTCTGGTGGGTTCAGAGGCGCCTCATCTGGAGGCAGGGGTAATTTTGGTATAGGTCATCCTCCTAGGCCATTCCATTCAGCGCTTCAGGCATCTCACAGTGCTTCAGGTGGTCGTGGTTCTTGTGTACCTCCTTATGGGCTGCCAGCCTATAGTGCACCACCAGCTCCTATCAGAGCATCTCCTCTTCAGAGTTATTATCGTGGTCAGCCGACTTGCCAAGGTCAGTCTCAGTTTTCATAGCCTCAGTATCAGGATGGACGTTTTGAGTGTAGTGATTAAGGGCATGTCCGGAGGACTTGTCCGAGATTATTGGGTGGTCAGCCACAACATCAGGGTTCTCGTGCCATGGTTCCGGCACCAGTTACTGCATCGCCTGCTCAGCCAGCCATAGGCAGGGTCAGGTAGCTAGAGGTAAGGGCCAGATTATTAGAGGTGGAGGTCGGGTCGTTAGAGGTGGAGGCCCGCTAACTAGAGGCCGTCCAAGGGATATGGTTTAGAGTGGTGGGGCCCAACCTCGATGTTATTCTTTTCTAGCCAGACCTGAGGCTGAGTCATCAGATGTTGTCATTACAGGTACTATTTCAGTTTGCAGTAGAGATGCTTCAGTTCTATTTGATCCGGGGTCTACTTACTCCTATGTGTCATCTTATTTTGCTTCATATTTGGTTGTACCTCGTGATTCCTTGAGTGCCCCTGTATATGTGTCCAATCTCGTGGGGGATTCTATTGTTGTAGACCATGTATATCGTTCGTGTGTGGTCACTATTGGGAGTCTTGAGACCAGTGTAGACCTTCTGCTCTTAGATATGGTGGATTTCGATGATATATTGGGTATGGATTGGTTGTCACCTTATCACACTATCTTGGACTGTCACGCCAAGACAATGAGATTAGCATTGCCGGGGTTGCCTCGATTAGAGTGGAGAGGGACTCCTGGCCATTCTACCAGCAGGGTTATTTTTTATATGAAGGCTCGACGTATGGTCAAGAAAGGGTGTTTGGCCTATTTGGCCTATTTGGCTTATGTTTGTGATTCTAGTGCGGAGGTTCCTTCTAGGGATTCTGTGCATGTCGTTCATGAGTTTCCAGAGGTATTTCCTACAGACCTGCCCGGGATGCCACCCGATAGGGATATTGACTTTTGCGTTGATTTAGCTTCGGGCACTCAGCCCATTTCTATTCCGCCATACCGGATGGCCCCACCAGAGTTGAAAGAGTTGAAGGAACAGTTGCAGGATTTGCTTGGTAAAGGCTTCATCAGCCCTAGTATCTCGCCCTGGGGTGCACCGGTTTTGTTCGTGAAGATGAAGGATGGGTCTATGAGGATGTGTATCGATTATCTGCAGTTGAACAAAGTCACCATCAAGAACAAGTATCCATTACCGAGGATTGATGATTTGTTTGATCAACTTTAAGGTGACAAGGTGTTTTCGAAGATTGATTTGAGATCTAGCTACCATCAGTTAAGGATTAGGACATCTGATGTCCCTAAGACAGCTTTTCGTGCGCGGTATGGGCACTATGAGTTTCTGGTGATGTCCTTTGGGTTTACCAATGCCCCAGAAAAATTTATGGACTTGATGAACCGAGTGTTCAATCCTTATTATGATTCTTTTGTGATTGTGTTTATTGATGACATCTTGATATACTCTCGCAGTCGGGAGGAGCATGAGCAATACCTCAAGATAGTGCTCCAGACCTTGATAGACAGTCAGTTGTATGCTAAATTTTAGAAGTGCGAGTTTTTGTTGGATTCAGTCGCCACTACTAAAAAATCAGGTTTTAGCGATGGACAAATTCTGTAGCTAAATAGAAAGATTCGTCGCTAATATCATTTAGCGACGGATTAACAACGTATTATCAAGAAGTTTTGCTAGCTATGAGTGTTTTAGCGACAGATTAGCAACGACGTTCATAGCTAATTCTTTTTTTTTTTAGTGCGCTTTCTTGGGCCATGTTTATTAGCAGAGGGTATTTAGGTAGATCCTAAGAAGATTGAGGCAGTTAAGAACTGGTCTGGACCCACTTCATCCACGGAGATCAGGAGCTTCTTGGGTTTGGCGGGTTATTACCGTCGATTTGTGGAGGGGTTTTTCTCTATAGAGGCCCCGTTGACTAGGTTGACCCAGAAGGATGCACTCTTCAGGTGGTCGAACTAGTGTGAGGCGAGCTTTCATAAGCTCAAGACAGCCTTGACTACTGCGTCGGTGTTGGTGTTACCATCAGGTTCAGGATCTTACACGGTATATTGTGATGCCTCCCATATTGGGCTCGGAGCAGTATTAATGCAGGAGAGCAGAGTGATTGCATATGTGTCTCGGCAGTTGAAGGTTCATGAGAAGAATTACCCTGTCCATGATTTAGAGTTGGCAGCCATTGTTCATGCGCTAAAGATTTGGAGGCACTATCTTTATAGCGTGTCGTGTGAGGTTTTCACGGATCATCGTAGCCTTCAGTATTTTTTCAAGAAAAAGGATCTCAATTTGAGGCAGAGGATATGGTTGGAGCTATTTAAAGACTATGATATCACCATATTGTATCATCCTGGAAAGGCCAATGTGGTGGCCGACACATTGAGTAGGAAGGTAGTAAGTATGGGCAGCCTTGCATTCATTCCAGTCGGTTAGAGACCGCTAGATTTAGATGTTCAGACTTTGGCCAATCAGTTTGTGAGGTTGGATACTTCAGAGCCAAGCCATGTTCTAGCTTACACAGTCGCTCGGTCTTCCTTGTTTGAGCGTATCAGAGATCGGCAGTATGAAGACCCTCATTTGTTGGTCCTTAGAGATACAGTTCGGCATGGTGGTGCCAAGCAGGTTACTGTTGGAGATGACAAAGTTTTGAGGATGCAGGGTCGCGTGTGTGTGCCTAATGGTTATGGACTTTGTGAGTTGATCCTTGAGGAGGCTCATAGTTCTAGGTATTCTATCCAGCGGGGCGCCTCCAAGATGTATCAGGATTTGTGGCAGCGTTATAAATGGATGATGAAAAAGGTTATAATTGCTTATGTAGCTCGGTGCCTGTATTGTCAGCAGGTGAAGTATGAGCACTAGAGACCCGGTGGTTTGCTTTAGAAAATAGAGATTCCTGAGTGGAAGTGGGAGCATATTACTATGGACTTTGTTGTTGGACTCCACGGACTCAGAGGAAGTTTGACGCCGTCTGGGTCATTGTGGATAAGATGACTAAGTCAACACACTTCATTCCTATGGCAGTTACTTATTCTTCGGAGCAGTTGGCAGAGATTTATATTCGGGAGACTGTCCGTCTTCACGGTGTGCCCGTGTCTATCATTTCTGATCGAGATACGCAGTTTACCTCACATTTCTAGAGGGTAGTACAACGTGAGTTGGGTATGCGGGTTGATCTGAGCACAACATTTCATCCTCAAACGGATGGGCAATCCGAGCGTACTATTTGAGATCTTGGAGGATATGCTCCGTGCTTGTGTCATAGACTTCGAAGGATCATGGGATCAATTTTTTTCCCTTGCAGAGTTCGCCTACAACAACAGCTAGCAGTTGAGCATTCGGATGGCTCCCTAAGAGGCATTATATGGTAGACGGTGCAGGTCACCAGTTGGGTGGTTTGAGCTGGGGGAGGCTCGGTTGTTGGGTACAGATCTACTACAGGAGGCCTTGGACAAGGTCAAGATTATACAGGATCAACTTCGCACAGCTCAGTCCAGGAGAAAGAGTTATGCCGGTCATAGCGTTCGTGATGTGGTATTCATGGTTGAGGAGAGAGTATTCCTTCGGGTGTCACCCATGAAGAGTGTCATGAGATTTGGAAGAAGGGCAAGTTGGGCCCTAGATATATTGGCCCTTTTGAGATTTTCAATAGATGGGAGAGGTGGCTTATAGACTTTCGTTGCCTCCGGGGTTATCAGTAGTTCATCCAGTATTCCATGTATCCATGCTCCGAAAGTATCATGGTCACCCGTCTCACGTGTTAGATTTCAGCTCTGTCTAGTTGGACAAAGATTTGACTTATGAGGAGGAGACGGTGGCTATTCTAGACCGGAAGGTTCGTCAGTTAAGGTCGAAGAATTATCCTTCAGTTCGAGTGCACTGGAGAGGTCAGCATGTTGAGGCAGCTACTTGGGAGTGCGAGTCGTACATGCGGAGTAGATATCCCCACTTATTCACCAGTTCAGGTACTTTTCTATATCCGTTTGAGGATGAATAGTTATTTTAGAAATGGAGATTGTGATGACCCAAAGGGTCATCTTATGTTTTAGAACCCAATTCTGCGCTCTTTTGCCTTAAAAATCTCATTTTTACCCTCCTCGATTTGTGTGTGCAATCCGGGCGTGATTTTCGGAAAGCGCTTATGTTGGAAATGATGAAAATAATAATTTTTTGCCTAAAAGTTAATTTTAGTTGACTTCGTTAACGTTTTGAGTAAACGAACTCGGACCCCGACCCGTATTTTGACGGTCCCCGTGGGTCTGTATTTAAATTTGGGACCTAGTCGTATGCCCGAAATCGTATTCCGAGGTCCCTAGCTCGAGAAATGAATTTTTGATTAAAATTGAAAGACTGAAATTTTAATAGTTTTAAGAAATTGGTTAATGTTTGATCTTTTTGGTATCAGGTCCGTATTTTGATTCCGGAGCCCGGTACAGATCCGTTATGATATTTATACCTTATTTGTGAAATTTGGTGAGAAACGAAACTGATTTGACATGATTCAGACGTCCGGTTGAGAAAATGAAAATTTTAAAGTGTTCTTGAGAATTTCATATGTTTTGGTGCTAAATCCGTAGTTTTAGGTGTTATTTTGGCGATTTGATCGCACGAACAAGTTCATATGATGTTTTTATACTTGTATGCATGTTTGGTTTGGAGCCCCGAGGGCTCGAGTGAGTTTCGGGTAGGTTACGGAGTGAAAAGAACTTAGAAAACATAGATGGTGTGTTCAGGTATGTAGATCTCACATTTGCGAGCATGGGCTAGGATGGGCAGTCTCGCATTTGCGAGAAAAGATCCGTATTTGCGGAATTCGATTGTTCGCATTTGCGAGTAATTGGCTCGCATTTGCGAGAAAAGAGCCGTATTTGCGGAAGTCGATTGTTCGCATTTGCGAGTAATTGGCTCGCATTTGCGAAGGCTGCAGAAATGCGAGGAGTTCGCATTTGTGATACTTTTCTCGCATTCGCGAGTTTCGCAAATGCAAGCTTAGGTCGCAAATGCGACATCTGCAACTGATATGTCTTGACTTAAGACAGGATTTTTCTCATTTTTCAACATTTCCGAACACAATAAACCCTCTAGGCGATTTTTCAAAGGAAACTACTTCCCTAAATCATAGGTAAGTAATTCTTAACTGGTTTCTTTCAATCTTTCACTTCATTTTACAAGATTTCAACCTAAAATCTAAGGTTTTCATGGTGGAATTGGGATTTTTTGGTAGAAACTAGTTATTTCAAAATTTGGGAATCTAGACCTCAAATTGAGGTCGGATTCCAAAACCAATTATATATCCAAGCTCGAGGGTGAATGGGTAATCGGGTTTTGGTCCGAATTTCGGGTCTGGACCAAGCGAGCCCGGACTTTGACTTTTGTTGACTTTTTCAAAAATGACCTAAATTGAACCTTTAGTTATCGTGGGTGATTTCTAAGGCTTATTTTGAATCGTTTGGTTGGTAATTTGCTAGATATTGTTGGCTCGGAGGCTAATTTGAAAGACAAAGTTGTGATTGAAATTTGAGTGATATTTGGAACGAGGTAAGTGTTGTGTCTAACCTTGACTTAAGGGTTTAGGAACCTTTTCCTTACTTGTTACGTGGTAAATCATGTGAGCGGCGTATACGTGAGGTGACGAGTACTTATGCACCGCCAATCTACCTGTTTTACTTGCTTTCTTCCCTTCTCCTTATATTATTTTTCTTTCTTGCTTTATTTGTTACATGCCTAGTTGTAATCCTATGCCTAATTGTTACCAGTAGATAATGTGTTCCCTTGTTGAAGATATTTGTTACCCCGTAGGATTATCGCTTACCCTTTATTGGTTTAAACTGTTCTGGTTAGCTTTTTTGTGATATCCTGGTTTAGTCTCGTTGAGTATTAATAACTATATTGAGTTTTATTTATTATACGACTCCCGGTTGCTTTGTTCTAAATTTTAGGAGTTGGTAAGGGCCTTGTGTGAATTTTATGAAACTTCTGTACACTATGTGTAATGTATTATGATATGGTGGGATCGGGTTGCACGCCGCAACAGGAGGAATAAAGGAGGATTGACGAGGAGGAATAAGGGTGAATATGATTATTCGGTGGGATCAGGTTGCACGCCGCAATAGGAGAAATACGGGTGGATTGATATGGAGTAATAAGGGTGAACTATTATGTTGATAATGATATATATATATATATATATATGTATATATATATATATATATATATATATATATATATATATATATATATATTGCTTCCTTTTATTGTAATTGTTACGGAGGAATAAGAGAGGATTGGTGGGATCGAGTTGTACACCGCAACATATATATATATATATATATATATATATATATCATTTACGTTTATAGTAAATGCTACAGAGGAATAAGGGAGGATTGGTGGGATCGGGATGCGCGCCACATCAATATATGTGTTTATGTATTCTTCTCTGACTGTGTAAGTTATTCAGCAGTTTTACATTTCACCTAAGGATTGGTTATAGCTGAATATTGATAAAACATTGAAGTTATGTATTTATTCCTGCAATTTACGATTTTTAAATTATACTGTTCTCCTTTTCTGCCTTATTATTTATCATCTGCAGCATATATTGTGAGTGTCCCGCGGTAGCCTCGTCACACCTTCGTCGAGGTTAGGCTCGGCACTTACCAATACATGGGTTCGGGTTGTACTGATACTGCACTCTGCACTTCCTGTGCAGATCTCGAAGCTGGTTGTGGCTGATCGAGAGATTGGCTTAGGTTCACAGCTTGGAGACCCAAGGTAGTCCTGCTGGCGTCCGCAGGTCTTGGCGTCCTCTTCTACATATCTTCTTACTGTTTTCCTTTACTTTCCAAAACAGTTGTAATTTCTTTCAGACAATTGATTATAGAAAAAAATCATAGAAAGTTCGTGAATTGTGACACCAGGTTTCTGGGTAGAAGTAATATGTAAATGACTTCGATATCTATATATCTTTACAGTTATTCCACTTTATTTTGTCTGTTCACTGCTAATCACTAAAAATGGATATAAATGGCTAAATAAACTCTAACGTTGGCTTGCCTGACAAGTGTGATGTTAGGCGCCATCACGATCCCGGCGGTGGAAATTTCGGGTCGTGACAAGAATGCACTCTTCACATCCATCTGATACACTGTGAACTCCATGTGTGCATCAAAAGCTAGTAACATTCTTATAGCTTCCATTCTGTCTATAGGAGAAAATGTCTCATCATAGTCGATGCCTTCTTGATTTTACCCCTGAACCACCAGTCTGGCCTTGTTCCTTGTGATATTTCCTTGCTCATCCAACTTGTTTCTGAACGCCCATGTGGTACCTATGATAGTTTTGTTCTTAGGTATTTGCACCAGGTGCCATAATTTTCTTCTTTCAAACTGGTTTAACTTCTCTTGCATGGCCATAATCCAATTTGGATCCTTTAGGGCTTCTTATATGTTCTTAGGCTCAACCTATGAGGGGAATATTGTAAGTGCACATAGGTTTCTCAGAGATGACATGGTTTACACTCCAATATTAGGATCAAAGATGTTGCTCTCAAGGGGGACTAGGTTTGATGATTCCATGGGCTAACTTGCATGCCTAGAGATGGTTCAGCCAAGGAGTAGCCGTAAGGAGCAATGTCAGTAATTACAACTTCATTGTCTGTGTAGCAGTCAATGTAGTTCTCTCTTCTTCTTGTTTTTCCTGATCACTTTCAACTTCCTTGGGATCTCCTGATCCATTTATAAATCTCCTGATCCATCTATAAATTGTTGTTCAGGTTCTTTAGAGGTTCCTTCATCAGTGAGCTCTATATCATAGTCTTCATCCTGCATACCTTTCTCAACCATGTTGTTAGATTCATAAAAAATAACATGAACATTTTTTGTTACATACATAGTTCTTTTATTAAATACTTTGTAAGATTTACTATGTGGTGAATAACCCAGGAAAACTCTCTCATTTCTTCTGTCATCAAAATTTCTTAGAGCTTCTTTGCCATTATTGTGCATAAAACATTTGTACCCAAAGGCTCTTAGGTGAGTGATGTTGGGCTTACTTCCTCGAAGTAATTCATAGGGAATTTTCTCAAGAATGGGTCTGACCATGCATATGTTTAGCAAGTAATAGGAAGTATTGACTACCTCATCCCAAAAGCTCTTAGGCAGTCCATTGGCAATTAGCATTGCCATGCACATGTCTTCTAGAGATCTATTCTTTCTTTCCACAACACCATTTTGTTGTGGAGTTCTGGGTGCAGAGAAGTTATAATCAATGCCATGAGTGCTACAAAACTCAAGAAATAGAGTTTTCAAATTCAGTTCCATGGTATATTCTTATACTTGAAACAACACGACCCAATTTTTGTTGAATCATTCTGATAAACACACAGGAAACATCAAAGGTTTCATCAGAAACAAGGTCCATGTGTACCTAGAGAAATCATCAAAAATGACAAATACATACTTCTTGCCTCCCCTGCTCTTCACTCTCATTGGTTTACATAGGTCCATGTGAAGGAGTTCTAAGGGTTTAGAAGTACTGACAACTCTTTTAGATTTAAAAGATGAACTTATATGTTTCCCTCTATCACAAGCATCACACACTTTGTTTGATGTAAACTCAACTTTTGATAGTCTAAGGACCAGGTCTTTTGCTGCCAACTTGCTGAATTGAGATAGACCGGCATGTCATAGTTTTCTATGCCATAAAAGTAGGTCATCTTCCACTACACGTAAACATGTATGCTCACTCTGAGGAAGAGACATAACAAATATCTTGTAGATATTTTTATGTCTCTTACCGTCCAAAACAATTACATCAGTATCCAACTTAGATACAGTGCATATTTTGGAATTAAACTTTACCTCATTACCTTTATCACATATTTGAGAAATGCTAAGAAGATTATGTTTAATGCTCACTGCATAATACACATCTTTTATAGCATGATAGAGTGACTTACCAACATTACAAATACATGTTATTGTCCCTTTTTCCCATTTCTAAGTGACACTCCCTCCTTGAAAGGATGTCAGTGTGAGAAAATTTTGATTTTCTCCATTCATATGTCTTGAGCATCCACTATATAGATACCAGTCTTAATTATTTCCTCTCACATTATCCTGCACCAGAAATTACAAGTTACTCTTGGGGAACCCATACAAGCTTGGGCCATTTTTTATTTGAAAGAGGATGAATCAAATCTCTTCTTGCCCAGAAGAGGAGAGATTAACGGTTCTTTTCTTTTTGACCTAAGTTTGGACAAAGGACTTGACTTGGGTTCTTCCTCCTTCTTCACATTTTTAAAAATGCCAAAGGTGTTCTTAAACTGAGCATGAATTAAAGCAGGATAGGTATCTCTTAAGTGTCCTACCTTCCCACAATGAGTGCACATCTTATTATCCGGAATTCCTACATACTTTGGATCAAACCTGGATACAAGTTTTCTATAGCCAATTCCTGATTTGTTAGTTCTGCAATTTTTATTTAGAAAATTTAGTGCATGTCACGGCCCAAAATCCCAAGACAGGTCGTGATGGCGCCCAACACCGAAGTCAGGCAAGCCAACCGTTGTTTAATAGTGAGATTTTCCTTATTTGACATATCAACCCCACACTTATCAAATTTTAAGCTTAGAACATTTAAGTAAAAGCTGTTAAATTAGCCAACTTAAGTAAATATAGCCACAAGGATCATGAACCAATGTATATACAGTCCCAAAAATATAAAGTCTACTAGGTGTGTGCCAGGAACTAGTCTCACACGTCTACATGCGAACTAGTAGAATATACAAAAGATGATACAAACTGTTCTACTGTCTGAAAGAAGTAGACAGAAATAAACAAAATATAACTCCATAGTGCTGCTAAGAATCGCCAAGGGAGGCAGCTCACCGTGGATTCAGGTCTAGAATATACCCCAGGGTCAAGCTCCGGTCAGATAGCCAGATGTACCTGCCTCAAAACCTGTACAATTAAGTATAGAAGCGTAGCATGAGTACATAAATATATATGCACCCAGTGAGTATCCCGCCTAACCTCGAAGAGGTAGTGACGAGAGGTCATGTACTCACTAAGGTCCAGCAATATAATTTAACATAATATGATAGAAACAGTAGGCACGTAAAGGCAGTGAAGCAACAAATATATATAAAGCACTGAAATCCAAGGAAAACTGGGAATGAATAAAACAATTACTACTTCACTTTCCCCCAAATATCTGAAAAATCAATATCCATGAATTTATTAACAATAAATCATGTGCATGCAGGGTAAGGACAACCGGCCGGAGTCATAAGATAGTCATGTCCGTGCACTGCCGAGGGTTGAACGGCCCGAACCATAAGTGCACCTCTCCACAAAGTACTCACATCTATGCACTGCCGAGGATCGAACGGTCCATACCAAAAGTGCATTTCTCAATCCGTCGTGGCGTACGACCCGTTCCCACAAGAGTAGGGGAAAATCACACTCCGCTCGCAGAATGTAAATTGCGAAGCGGTCACGTGCACACACATTATTCCTTTTTAAATTACTTTTCAATGAAAAATTTCTTACAAGTTTCTCAAATTCCATGACCTTAGGGAAGTAACCAACATGTAACATTTAATTTATTAAGCATATAGTTCATATCAAGTAAAACACAAGGCATGATGTGGGCCCCGGACATAATAGTTATAGCCGCTACGTACGAAATCTCGTCACTTTGTACGTACGTAGCCCCCACAATTATCACATATAGCATTTAAATCGCCTAGGGGGACAGTTCCCCCTTACAAGATTAGAAAGGAGACTCACCTCGCGTCGCATCTACTCCCCGGGTCAAGAATGCGCCTGAAACTCCGAACTCGACACCCACAGACTCGAAACTAGCAAAATGTTATACAAATATATCAATTCATATTCAAAGCATGGAATTCTCCTATTATTTAGTCGAATTCACCATTCTTGAAGAAATCCCGTATTTTAAAGAAACACACTGCCTGACAGTGGTTCCGCACCTGCGGTCTCGCACCTGCGAGCAAAGGCTCGCACCTACAGAAAAGGACGAGCAGGCCTGGGCTCGCACCTGCTGAGAGGAGACATCACCTGCGTCTCCGCTCCTGCGGAACTTGGTCCGCACCTGCACGAAATGGGCTGCCCACTAGGGATCGCACCTGTGAAGCTGGGACCGCAGGAGCGGTCCCGCACCTACGACTACGCATCCGCACCTGCGGTCACACCAGAACAGGTGCACCAACAACTATTTCAGCTGGTTTTTGGCCTCGTGTGGTGTCCGGGAGGCACCTAGCCCACCCGAGCCCCCGTCCAAATATACCAACAAGTCCCAAATCATAATACGGACTCGCTCGAGCCTTCGGAACACCCAAAATAACGCCTAAAACTCAAAATCACACCTCAAACCTCTAGAACCAAATTTAGGAACTTTAAGTTTTCTTGACTTCACTAACAACGGGCCGAACCGACCTATACTACTCGGAATGACACCAGATTTTGCAGGTAAGTCATAAATAACATAACGGAACTATTCCCGGTATCGGAATATCGTCTGGACCTCGATAACTCAAAAACACGACCCAAACCACAATAGGAACCTAAGGAACTCTTATTTCAATATTGGGCGTCGAAACGCTCTCGAGTCATCCAAAACCCATTCCGAACATACGCCCAAATCCGAAATCATCATACGAAGCTACAGGAACCATCGAAACTTGATTCTGAGGTCGTTTACTAAAAATGTTTACCGAAGTCAAACTTGGCCTTAAAGGCCAACCTTAAGGAACCAAGTGTTACTATAGCACTCTAAACACTTCTGAATCCCGAACCACCAGCCCCCGCAAGTCATAAATCATAATAAACCACTATGGCAAGTTTCATTTAGGGGAATGGGGTCTGATAATTCAAAACAACCGGTCGGGTCGTTACAGTGCATCTAAGGATCCATGTCACTTGTTTAGCCTAGATAATTTATGTTTTTCCTTTTCAAGATTTTCTTGCAATACTTTATTCCTACAGTCAGTATCACAAAGACTATATTTAAGCTCTTTTTATTCCTTTTCAAGCTTATCTTGCATATCACTTATTTTTCCCTTACCATGTGTATCAGGTGACTACTCATTTTTAGACGTGAGCTTAAAAACCTGGTTCTTAATATCTTTTACATGTCCTTCAAGATCGCTTTGTCAGATTCGGGTTTTTTAGGTCAAGGTTAATACATGAAAGGTTGCTTATTAATCGATCATTTCCAACACTCAACCTATCCATCTCACTCATCGTGGTCACTATTATGGCCTTTAGCTGTTTCTTAGACATAGCATGAATAGTTTCCTTCAAGTTAGAAATATTTACCTAGCTTGTTTCATCTGCAGCCTCCGAGTCGCTCATGGCCATCATCCCTATAACTTCTTCTTCTGTTTGACTTTCTTCAATTGCCATTAGTGAAACTTCAATATTTTCATCTCCAAAATTAGGATCCAAGGTCCTCCATATATCATTAGGAGAGATACAATAGGACATCTTGTAGAGAACACTCTTTGGTAAACTTCTGTGGAGTTGATCCTTTGCTTTAGAATTTTTCTAGATCACCTGGCGATCTTCAGCATCATAATCCTCCTCTCTTTTGTTACATTTATTTCCTTCACTATCCACTTTGGTGGGGATAATTGGTCCCTGATTGAAAATTATCCATTAAAGTCAGTAGCCTGAAGGAACGTTTCTATACGCATCTTACATTCATCATAGTGGTGTCCATCAAATAAATGAGGTCTTCCAATGTGCATTCCTAGTTGCACCTGGGGATCAGTCCCCATTGCATGGTGTACATCTATCACAACATAAAGACTTATGGCCTCGTCCTATTTCTCTTCCTCTGTATCACTTCCACTATCCTCATATGCTGCTAGAAAAGCCTGTTTCATGGCTTCAGTGAGCCCCTTGCCTAGGATTTTGCCTTTGTTTAGACCTTTCTCTTTCATTTTTTCCTTTTTCTCCTTTTCAACTCTTTCTTTGTTCCATTCAATTTCTCGCATTGGGAAGTCTTTGACCATATGGTCTAGCGTGTTGCACTTGTAGCACCCATCGTATGAAGCTTTGTCAATCTGCTTAGGTTTGGTAATGGTTTCTCTCTTAGATGCATTTTTGGAGTTTTTTGATCCTCGAACTTAGGAAACATTGCTAGGTAGAGTTCATCACTGTTAGATTCATCTTCTTCGGATGCCTTAAGAACCAAGGACTTATCCCTCCTTGGTTCTTCCTTGCGCAGTTCTAGCTTTCTCATTTCATGGGTCTTTGAGTTTCTAATCAACTCATCTAGTGAGATCTTATCCAACTCTTTGCTTCCTGAATGACTGTTACTTTTGATTCCCATGATGTTGGAAGAATCCTTAGAACCATTCTAACCAACTCTTCTGAAGTGAATACCTTTCTAAGTGATTTCAGTTCATTTGTTGTTATGGTAAACCTAGTCATCATCTCCTAGATGGGTTCAGACTCCTTCATGGAGAAGAGCTCAGAGTTCCTCATAAGCAGTTAAATCCTTGATTTATTTACTTGGTTTGTTCCTTCATGAACAGTTTGAAGTGCATCCCAGATCTCCTTTGCATTAGAGCATGCAGATATCTTGTTGTACAGATGAGGATCTTCTTGACCTTTGCATTCTTCTCTATCATTCTGAAATATGTTGCCACAATTTTAGAGGGGTCTTTAGGAACAATTTTACTTTGCCTATTTTTTCTAGTGGGAGATAGTGGACCTCGATTCACTATACATAGTTTATAGTCTTCAGCTATCAAGAAATCCTCCATTCTTGCTTTCTATCAACTGTAGTATTTTTCATTAAACATGGGTGGTCTAGCAGTTGACTATCCTTCATTAATCCCATGCGAGGCACTCATTTTGCTTCCAAGATCTCTCTAGGTGTTAACCGCGTGTGTGAGAACCAGCTCTGATACCAATTGTTATTTTGAATGCCTTTATGAATTACTAAAGAACTTGGTTTTTCACCTTATTCTTTAAGCGTAAGCGTTATAAACAATAAAGTAAATATAGCAATTTTACGTGAAAAATCACCCCTCTCAAAGGTGCAAAAATTATGGCCTACCACGTAGGATTTTAACTTCAACTTCACTAAACAAATGAGCCATCGATTACAAGACCTGTGAATCAATACCCTCCAGTTATCCTACTTCAACTATTTGACTTACAAGTTACTCTAACTTCTAAACTCAAACAGTTACTACAACTCAGTGATTATGTATAACACTTGATTACAACTCGATTTCCTAAAATACATTCATTAACTGACTCAAGAAGAACACTAACACTAGTAATCAACTTGAGTGTTGAAAATGTAGTTCCACTGTTGATGTGCAAAAGGATGGTCTCGGCAGTCTAATAAGATAGTATTTAATTTTTCTGGGCTCCGAGATCTTTTAGGAGTCCTATGCGTAGTCAGCTTCTCTTTTGATGAGACTCATACAGTTCCAAGGACTTTACAATTCTTGTGACTCTTGTCTAACACTTATGCGAGCATATCTTCTTGGACAACGATCCTTATCATGTTAGCAGTCCTCTTCCAACAAACTCTAACTTGAGTAACTTTGTGAAAAAGTTACTGCCTTGTAAGAACCTTTAACAACGACCTTGAGGACCTAGTTCTTAGAGCATCTCATCAGCTACATTGAGGACCTGGTTCTTAGAGCATTTCCTCTGAATAAACTTTATTAATCATCAAAACATCAATACCTAACATACTAGTTCATATTCACTTAACAGGTAAGAATCAAAGTAAACATGTTCTGAATTATTAAAAATTCTAAGAATTGATGTAAATAGTCGTCGACCCAACCGCTTAAACTAAAAATAGCCGGTGCTATATATATATATACACACACTCTACGTATACTACTCAAGAAAAGTAAACAATAAATTCAGTTTATATGTTAAAGATCTTTACATACACAAATAGCCATCAGATTATTTTTACTTATCCCAGGCGGTATACAGATACTATACACGATTATATATATGCGCACACATCCGGCAGACTATTTTTAGTATGTTGGATGGATAGCTATTTAGGTTAATTCATAGGGTTCGTAGTAAAGACTTTGTTTAACCCGCTCCTCCCCGCCAAATGTTGAATTAAAAAGCTTTTGTTGATATTTTAAGGGTAAAAATTATGTTTAGCCCACGGCAAAACTATTTACATTTTATAGTTGCAAAAGTATATAAATATGTATATATTTGTATATTTTATATATATATATATATATATATATATATATATATATATATATATATATATATATATATACAAAAAATATAAATTTTCCGACTATTATTTTAAGAGCGGCTATACAATATCATTTTTTCATATTGTAAGATAAAAAATTTGTGCTTACCTTTTAGCCAAACTGCTAATTAGGAAAAGCAAATTTTAAATAAATTTATTTCAAGCACCAGCTTAGTTTTCAACGTAATAATGCACTTGAAACGGTAAGCCAATTTTTTGTTATGAATTATCAGTCAAAATTCCCTTCATGATCCCATTAAACATGTCTCTCACTCTCATTCAGTTATTTGCTCACTGACTTGATGTGATTAACTTAATTAGGAAAATTAATACAAGAAAAATGGGTTTTAATGACGGAAGAAAAGTCAAACACTACAAGAAATTCGGAAACAAGCGACCAACAATTTGTGATCAAAATTGGTGTGTCAAGAAAAGCGACCAAAGTTGGTCGCTAAATTGGAGAAAATTATTAAATAATTATTCTAA